>JAJQKJ010000558.1:0-223371 GCA_029574335.1 Rana kukunoris
TGTGGTGTCATCTGAGGCTGTTCACTTCACTGGGTATATGTGAGGGTTTACTTTCACCTTTTTAAGGTAAACCTTTTTTTAGGTTTGGTATTGCCCCCTCCACCTCCCTTTTTTATACTTGCCATCTGCAGCAGCTGTCTTTCACTCCCAAGGATAGACTTAGAGCAGAGGGAGCCATTGCAAAGAATATCACTTATGAATCTGAGTTTTTGACTGCCGTAATTAGGATAGTATGGGCTGTTCAAGCATTTGCCTGTTTGGGCAAAGTCACAAATGGCATATTTCAGGTTGGTTGTTGGGACTTTTGTCTTTTAATGTGATAACACTAAAGCAATTACACTTTGCTACAATGTAAAGTAGTGTGTACAGCTTGTATAACAGTGTAAACTTGCTGTCCCCTCAAAATAACTCAACACACAGCCATTAATGTCTAAACCCCTGCCAACAAAAGTGAGTACACCCCTAAGTGAAAATGTCCAAATTGGGCCAGTTTTCCCCTTTCCCTCCATGTCATGTGACTTGTTAGTGTTACAAGGTCTCGGGTGTGAATGGGGAGCAGGTGTGTTAAATCTGGTGTTATGACTCTCTCATACTGGTCACTGTAAGTTCAACATGGCACCTCAATGGCAAAGAACTCTCTGGGGATCTGAAAAAAATAATTGTTGCTCTACATAAAGATGGCCTAGGCTATAAGAAGATTGCCAAGTCTCTAAAAGTGAGCTTCAGCACAGTGGCCAAGGCCATACAGTGGTTGAACAGGACAGGTTCCACTCAGAACAGGCCTTCCCATTAGAGACTTGCCGGGAGTGCAAGATGGCTGTGCAGTTGAGGGGGACTAGGCTAATGTAAAAGTTCCTTAGCCCTGTGGATTTTTCAACAAGATTCCCTTCTGGCTATATTTCTACTTTGGTGCATCTGTGTTTTGTAAAATGTGTCATGTTAGTAGGAATGTATGATATGTATACATTTTATGCAAGATATGTATAGTACACATGTGAATAACAGGGAGAGTATTTGTAACAGACCTAGCCAGAGGCTTTTGGAGGGGACTGAATGCTAGCCTCTTGCCTTAAGATTATGGGCCCTGGAATTGGGGTAACGGTGCTCTTTGTGAGCTGTATGCCTGGGGACCCTTGAGGTTCTGTTACTTTGGATTTAGGTCCATGTCCCCCCAAGACACACATACTCTGGGAACCCTGTATATGTCATATTAGAAATTTTGACTGATTCATACTGTTAGATGCTAATGTCATCAACTCCAGGTGTCTGTTTTTATAATGTAAATGAGTCTAGGATAACTTCTAAGAGTATTTCACCCATTGTTGCTTGTGCTAATTGACCCTGCAATTGTATGAAGGAGTTCTGTGTTGATATGTATGATAATGTGTATTTTAGTTAATCGATTAGTTAATTAGCTCATGTTAATTTTGTGTCTTGTTACAGTAATATGAACAGGAGGTAGGAACCTCCTCTTTAACTGTATAAAAGACTTGTATTCTGGTTCTAATAAACAGTTCATGTTCAGCAATAAAGCAAGTATCGTCTTGTTTGTAGTTGTCAGCGGTTGGGATATCTATATTCAGACTGGGAGGAGGTGGTATATAATGGAATATAAAAAGCCGCGCCACATAAAAAATCAGAATTAGTTACACCAATATCAATGATGGTAAACAAAAAACTACTATAGTCCATTAAAGTCCATAGTGATGGTAAAAATAATAATTCCCAAGCAGAGATCCTCTGTATAGTGACACAAACGAACAACTCCAAAAGGTGCACCCGCCACCAAGTGAATGAGCAGCTTACCAGAGGTCAGACATAAGCCAGCGTCTGACTATAACCCAGTCACGGCCTTTGAATCCCTGTGGTTCCTGAGATCATCCAGAATGGACCAGGACGGAACACTTCTTACACTCCGGATAAAGAAAAAGGCGCACATAGCATAATTCCGTTGGCGGAATTTTTAATGAATAAATAAAAATGTACTTACACAGCACACATGGTAAATGAGCATAAAAACAAATATTGCCGGCCGGCATGCAGGAGCCCTTCCTCCTCAACGTGGTGACGACACTGCGTCTGACTGGGTTATAGTCAGACGCTGGCTTATGTCTGACCTCTGGTAAGCTGCTCATTCACTTGGTGGCGGGTGCACCTTTTGGAGTTGTTCGTTTGGTGTCACTATACAGAGGATCTCTGCTTGGGAATTATTATTTTTACCATCACTATGGACTTTAATGGACTATAGTAGTTTTTTGTTTACCATCATTGATATTGGTGTAACTAATTCTGATTTTTTTATGTGGCGCGGCTTTTTATATTCCATTGTTTTCTGTTTATCACACGCTTGCTGCAGACTGTAGTTCTTGGGGGGGGAGGGGTTTTATAGCGCGGTCTTTTTTGTTCTATAGGTGGTATATAATGAAGCACGCTGAGTGTGGGATGTTTCGTTACTGTATGTTTTACTAATTGATGATGTTCTGTATATATGTCTAATGTAAGTCATACCTTTTTCACCCAGGCTCTCTTGGTACTCTTCATTCTTGCTTACATTCACATTGCATTTTCCCGGTCTCCGATTAACTGCCTGGAGCATGTTCGAGATAAGTGGCCTAGAGATGGGATTCTGCGGGTGGAGATCCAGTTAAATTCAAGCCGTGCACCTATATTTCTACAGTTTTATGACAGTGACACCTTTCCTGGATTAGTGAAGGAATCACTTGCAGAGGAAGATTTGGAAGAGGATGAGGAAGAGATGAGTATGGACATGTATCAGAATAGCTCTATAAAGGTAAATTTCTATTTTTATCTTTACATTTGTGGTTAAACTTTTGACTGCCTAGTATGTATCTTGTACTTATTGGCTGTAGCCTATCCTAGTTGGACAGTAATGAATATTGTGACAGTTAGATATTACACACCGCTACAACTTCTACTGAACATATAGTTGCACCAGGAGTTTGTGGTTTTTAACCACTTGCCACTCAGGCCAATTCTGACATTTTCTCTCCTACATGAAAACTTTATATATATATATATATATATATATATATAATGTATGTGTGGTGTTATTTTTTTATTTATTTATTTTTTTAGCAGAGAGACCTAGAGAATACAATGGCTGTCTTGTAATTTTTTTATATCGCATTGTATATTTGCATAGCAATTTTTCAAACGCTTTTTTTAAGGGGGAAAAAAAAGTTTCATG
Organism: Rana kukunoris; assembly: GCA_029574335.1. Taxonomy (NCBI): domain Eukaryota; kingdom Metazoa; phylum Chordata; class Amphibia; order Anura; family Ranidae; genus Rana; species Rana kukunoris. The sequence goes on from JAJQKJ010000558.1 coordinate 3,209, forward strand.
CTTAAAAAAAGTAGTTAGCCAATTTTTTTGCATTATGTGAAAGATATATCGTATTTATAGTCGTATAACGCACACCCTAACTTTAAGAGGGAAGTTTCAGGAAAAAAACTTTCCACAGCCCCCTGCGTATAAAACGCAGGCACAGTTTACCCTTTATTTTCAGGGTAAAAAAGTGTTATACCCCAATAAATACAGTAGTTACACCGAGTAAATACCCAACATGTCACGCTTCAAAATTGCACACGCTCGTGGAATGGCGCCAAACTTTGGTACTTAAAAATCCCCATAGGTGACACTTTAAATCTAGTTTCCTCTCACTGTGTGTGTCGTGAGAACAATCAAGCGGCTGACCAGCCCCTATGATCATTCTTATGGTGTAGGTCGCAGGCTGAAAAAGACGATATGTAAATGATGCCCGCACAAAGTCAAGGATCTCATATGATGGGTGGCCAGTGATTAAAGGGCAACTGTCCTCTCTGTTCAGCAGCTCTTCCTCTTCTGACCTGCTGTCGACTCACTGACAGTCCCATTCAGAGCCATCTTAATAACATCATGGGCCCCTGGGCAAAGTAATGCACTAGGGCCCCTACCAGGGAGATGGTGACCTGCGGCACACTATGTGCGTGATGGCAAGGAGAGAGAGTGGATAAATAATGCTACATATTGGGTGTGGCTTTTGAGTCTGATTAGAAACAAAAAATACACACAGTGAATTATCTCAAATTAAATTCACCCTCTATACACATTGTCTCCCACCCCATGTACACTGATTCTCTGTATACACTGAATCTTTTTCCCTGTACACACTGCTCCCACTCCTTTTTGAAACGATCCCCCTCCCTGTACATGCTGCCCGCCTATCAGTGGCCTGTATTTTTGTATGACGTTACACGGTATAGGGGGGGGGGCAGGAAGGCACAGTACAGAGGGGTTGGGGGACACAGTAAAGGTGAGGTCAGGCTGATACAGTATAGGGTGTAGTAATGTATAGTGTCAGGTTTGGGTAGTACAGTATAGGTGGTATAGTGGAAGGTTTGGGTAGTATAGGGTGGTATAGTGGAAGGATTAGGTAGTATAGGGTGGTATAGTGGAAGGATTAGGTAATATAGGGTGGTATAATAAAAGGTTTGGGTAGTATAGGGTGGTTGAATGGAAGGTTTGTGTAGTATAGGATGGTATAGTGCAGGGGTAGGCAACCTTGGCTCTCCAGCTGTGGTGAAACTACAAATACTATCATGCCTCTGCCTCTAGGAGTCATGCCTGTGATTGTCAGGGTCTTGCAATGTCTCATGGGACTTGTAGTTTCCAAAACAGCTGGAGAGCCGAGGTTGCCTACCCCTGGTATAGTGGAAGGTTTGGGTAGTATAGGGCAATATAGTAGCAGGTGTGGGTAGTATAGGGCGGTATAGTAGCAGATGTGGGTAGTAAATATTTGATTGCATTGGGTCTTATAGCTTTAGGATAATCATCCACACAGGACAGCGGGAGCTCTATGAATTTGTAATATTGTATCACATGGCTGTTGGGTGCTGACTTTGTTCATTTTATAGCTGTACTGTGTGTTAGATTGTACCCCACATCACATCCACAGCATAGTCAGGACCAGCCATGTGACACACGGTGACAAAGCCGCAGAGCCCCCGCTGTCCTGTGTGGATGATTATCCTAAAACTATAAGATGTTAGAAGGCACTGTGAGGACTTTGGATGATTCTTTTAGGATATCACAACGGGTGTAACACCTTACTCACTGTGTGCTGCTCAGTGTCTGCCGTGCTACCCGCCGCTCCGCTCGTCTTCGTTTTACTGCTCCCTCTGTCAGCTCTCTCACATCAGTCCCGCCACCTGAAAGAGCAGAGCAGCCGCAGCACTTTACAGATCACTCTGCCAAACACTGACATCAGGAAAGAAAGATAGCAGTCGGTAGGGTCAGATTAAGAGCATTATGGGCCTGGTGCTGAGGATTTTGGTGGGCACATTGCATGCTTGGCATTGCACATTACACGGTGGGCACAGCACATTACACGGTGGGCACAGCACATGACGGGCACGACACAGCGCATTACATGGTAGGCACTGAATGGTGCAGCACATGACATGGTGGGCACTGCACAGCAATTTACATGGTGGGCACGGCATGGTGGGCAATGCACATGGCATGGTGGGCAATGCACATGGCATGGTGGGCAATGCACATGGCATGGTGGGCAATGCACATGGCATGGTGGGCAATGCACATGGCATGGTGGGCAATGCACATGACAACATAGTGGGCACAAGAGAGCACATTACATGGGGTGGGTTGAGCAGCAGTCTCTCCCCTAGCACAATCATTACACCCACCCAGGTCAGTTTCTACACAATCCTCCCTCCCTAATAAGTTTACTAACCTCACATAGTTGCAACATTTGAAAAAAAATTCCAGGGACACTTTGCAGCACAGCTATTAATTAATTACCACACTCACTTCCCCGAAGCTCCACCCACTCCGCATAATCTTCGCCTACTAATCTTTTCACTGCTAAACAGTGCAAGTATCAATATTTGAACTATAAACACATAGCTAGTGATATTAGCAATGTGTTAAGTTAACAAAAGTCAAAAAATATTTCTCCATTGACATGAAGGTCAGATCACTACACTGGGTTCCCCCCTTACATCAGAGTCTGCAGGGATCCCCCTTACAGTGAAATGAAACTCTAACGTAAAGGGGAACGCTGCAGATCATGATATAAGGGGGAACTCTGATATAAGGTGGTCTCTGGTCACCAGAACCTTCCCTTACATCAGAGTCCACTGCATTCCCTTTACATCAGAGTTCCCCTTTACATCAGGACCTGCAGAATTACCCTTTCACTCTAAGGGACAATCCTGCAGACTCTGATGTAAAGGGGAATGCCAGGAACTCTGTGGTAGCCACTCTGGTGACCAGAGACCACCTTCCGAAGAGTGAATACACTAAGGTAAGGGGAGTTACTAATATAGGGGAAACCTTTATATCAGTGCCCCTTACATTATTTTATTCACTCCCCTGCGGGCAGGAGGTGGGATGGTCAGAGAGGCTCAGGGCAGGAGGTGGAATGGTCAGGGAGGCTCAGGGCAGGAGGTGGGATGGTCAGAGAGGCTCAGGGCAGGAGGTGGGATGGTCAGAGAGGCTCAGGACAGGAGGTGGGATGGTCAGAGAGGCTCAGGGCAGGAGGTGGGATGGTCAGAGAGGCTCAGGGCAGGAGGTGGGATGGTCAGGGAGGCTCAGGGCAGGAGGTGGGGATGGTCAGGGAGGCTCAGGGCAGGAGGTGGGATGGTCAGGGAGGCTCAGGGCAGGAGGTGGGATGGTCAGGGAGGCTCAGGGCAGGAGGTGGGATGGTCAGGGAGGCTCAGGGCAGGAGGTGGGATGGTCAGGGAGGCTCAGGGCAGGAGGTGGGATGGTCAGGGAGGCTCAGGGCAGGAGGTGGGATGGTCAGGGAGGCTCAGGGCAGGAGGTGGGATGGTCAGGGAGGCTCAGGGCAGGAGGTGGGATGGTCAGGGAGGCTCAGGGCAGGAGGTGGGATGGTCAGGGAGGCTCAGGGCAGGAGGTGGGATGGTCAGGGAGGCTCAGGGAGGAGGTGGGATGGTCAGGGAGGCTCAGGGCAGGTGGGGTCAGGGAGGTGGGCAGGAGGTGGGATGGTCAGGGGATGGGATGGTTAGAGGCTCAGGCAGTCCAGAGTGTATCACTCCAGTCCAAGTTTGCAGCTTTGCTCTACAGTGTGCTGGTATGGAGTGTCCGTGCGATAGGTACCTGTACTGATCCAACAGACTTTACAGGACAGCCCGAAAACGGCCTCAAATGCCTTCCCCACTAGCCGGGACAAGTCCCGGCAGGCTAGCCGGGACTAAGTCCTATTTCACGGGACTGTCCCGTTAAAAACGGGACAGTTGGCATGTATGCCCTCATCTGTTCTCAACAGCATGGCAGATGTCTCTTCTCCCAGCATGGCAGATTTCCTTCCTCCCGGGCTCCTGCAGGAGAGGATGACATCACCCCCCCTCCCCCACAACATCTGCCTGCAGCTCTCAGACACCGAGAGGATCTGTGTGAGGGGAACAGATCATGTGATAGGAGGCATATTCTGAGACAGGACTCGGCTGCAGCGGCTGGCACTTCTCCTCCATGTGCATGGAGGGCTCCTCTTCTCTTCCTCCAGAACGGCACACAGACCAAGCCACTGCCATGGACCTATATTGAGGGAGGGGCTAGCCCTGCAGCCAGGAACTCCAATCTAGAGCATGCAGCGGTGCACTGACTAGTGTCCATCCACCCGAAAATTAAAAAATAGTCCCTCAGCTCCCACCTTCTGGGCCCCGCTATTGAACTGATGGGGTCCAGAAAAAATATATAAATTCACCCCCTAAGCAAGGAGGAGTAGTAGTACATGTTTACAACGGGACAGGAAAGTGCAGGGGCAGCTGGGGCCCCTGGTCCGTGCCCAGGTGTCCCCGCTCATTAAGACGGCCCTGGTCCCATTCTCTTTTTCTTCTTTCTTCTTCTTTCTTACAGCCATTCCACTGAAATATCTCCCTTCCAGATTCACCAGTTTAGAGGTGGAGAATCTTGGAGAGAAGCTGGTGTGATTAGAGGAAGGCTTATTTCTTCCTAATATCAGCACCAGTGGGTTAAACATGAATATTTAACAACATCACGCACACAAATATATATTTATGCGTTTGTGTATAATATACTGTGTGTGTGTATATATATATATATGTGTGTGTGTGTGTGTGTGTGTATCTATATCTATATTTCTGAAAACATGTAATTGCATGTTCTTTTAAACATTAGTTTCACTTTTTGAACTCGGCTGCACTGTAATCTCACAAGGTTACAGGCAGCCCACCCACTTTTACACTTATCTCTGCTGTTTTCAGAGAAAACACTTCTGTTCTCCTTCTCAGTTTAATAAACCAGCTGCAGAGGAGATCATTTTCCTCTGACGAGAACTGAACTGAGAAAAAACTTCTCAGTTTATTAAATGGACACGCAAGTCTGTAGGGTTCAATATTGAGTTGGCCCACCCTTTGCAGCTATAACAGCTTCAACTCTTCTGGGAAGGCTGTCCACAAGGTTTTGGAGTGTGTCTATGGGAATGCTTGACCATTCTTCCAGAAGCGCATTTGTGAAGTCGGGTGCTGATGTTGGATGAGAAAGCCTGGCTCGCAGTCTCTACTCTAATTCATCCAAAATCAGGGCTGGACTGAGACAGAAATTTGGCCCTGGACTTCATCCAGACTGGCCCACTTTGACTGGTCCATGGCGGCCGGACAACTCCTGCACCCCCCCACCCTGGCCACCGAAGCCCCCTCTCCCCCTTCACTAGCCACTAGCCATTCTACTTTATTAGAGTAGAACGGCTGGTACTCTTATAGGCAGTACCAGTGAGGAAGCTACACATTATTTCACCCAGGGCAAAGAATCAGTTTGGTGCCCCCCCTTATGGGACAAGATTAGGCAGGAGTGAGAAACTCCCAGGCCATAGCTGTTAAGTCAACTGTCTGTCCCCTCCCCCCATGCTCCTCTGTTGTCCCCCCTGCTCCTCTGGTCCTCCCCCTGCTACTTTGTTCCCCCCAGGTGAGCGCTGCGGGGAGGGTGAGGAGGTGAGCGCTGCAAGGAGGGAGAGACAGAGGAGCGGAGGGGGGCGGCGGTTTGCTGTCACTGGAGCCGGCCCACTGAGCCATCGGCCCACCGGGAAACTCCCTGTAGCCCCAATGGCCAGTCCATCCCTGTCCCAAATGTGTTCTATCAGGTTAGGACTTTGTGCAGGCAGTCAAGTTCCTCCACCCCAAACTCACTTCTTTATGGACCTTGCTTTGTGCACTGGTGCCCAGCCATGTTTGAACAGAAAGGGGCCATCCCTAAGACTGGGATGCTATTAAAGTTCATGCGCATGTAAAGGCAGGTGTCCCAATACTTTTGGTAATGTAGTGTATGTTCTGGGTAGACTGTACACGATTTTATAATAGTATGCTGGTGGTAGTCTTAATAGTCTGTGTATACCTGACTGAGGACCTACTCAACACCAGATGTAGTTGGATACATTTTTTAACTGCATTCCCACTGCATAGACAGTCCAAAAACCGTCTCATCTTATCCTATGGGCATAGTTCACACCATTATAGTGCAGTGCATTGAAAGCACATAGTAGTAGACAGACGGAAGGAAGTGACCTCAAATGGCAAACGCTTAGAGGAAAAGATGTTGGGATTGTCCAAAGATGTCTTTATTATTCACATTGAAGCAGCCTTTAAAATATCACTATGCTTCAATTGCTTTTATATTTAATAATGTTTTCTCTTTTTCAGTTTCAACTTGACATTGAACCAAAAGTGTTCTTCAAACCATCACTTGAAAGTGTGACCCAGACTAATGACAATCAGAGCCAATCCCTGTCATTTAGTGATGCTGCCAGTAAAGGTAAGTATCCCTGGAAATGCTGGATACAGACTATTTAATGGACAGTGGCTTTTTTTGCATAAAAACTTCTTGGAAGAAGTAATGAGAGAACATGGTGGTGAAGACAAAAAATGGGAAATTCTGAAATCGTATTCACAAATGCATTATAAAAGAAAACAAATTTTGATTGTTTTATGATTTTTTCTTTTTATGTATCTTGGTTATATAGCAGTGCAGGTTAAAATAAAATAAAGTAAGGTTTACTTATCCAATCCCCCTCTCCCTTCTAATTTGCTGCACGAAAATATAAAGAGACACTGGTCGTGGGGGGGGGAGGTTAGATAATATATTTACCTTTTCCATGGCTTCAGCCTATAGAGACTAGACGAGAGTGATGTAATTATCCTTCCCCTGCACTATGCTCAGGGCTGTTTGAAGGAATTAGGGGACCCCAAGCAAAATGAACATGGAGGACCCCCCTCAATCCAAACCCCCCCCCCCAGTGCAGAGACACCCTGCACCTCTAGACCCCTTTACATTACACAGCACCTTGCACCTCAGGACCTCTTTACATTACACAGCACCCTGCACCTCTGGGCCCCTTTACCTTACACAGCCCCCCATAGCTCTGGACCCTCTGCATGTTACACAGACCCCCTTCAGTGCAGAGACACCCCCCCTCCCCAATTCAGTACCTCAGGCTCAGATGCTGACCGGGACGCTCAGACAGCCGGCGGCCGTGAGAGGAATCACAATAGCTGCCTCGAGTCACCCTGCAGCTGCTTCAGTCACGGAGGGGGTGCTGACCTGACAACCCCCAATTTGTGGCCCCCCTTGGTACGACACTGCCAGCCGGGTCCCGAGCAGTACAGGAGATTCAGTGTCCTGTTCCCGGCTGGACTGACAGGAAGTGAGCACTTCCTGTCAGTCCGGCCGGGAACAGGACACTGAATCTCCTGTACCGTGCGGTACTCGGCCGGTCTGACAGGAGGAGCTTGGCCACGCTACAGCATGGGAAGGGGAAGTTGGGGGGGCCAATTGTTTGCCTTGCCTGTCCTGTAGCGACGGGCCTGACTATGCTGTAGCATCTTGCAAGATTTCATGTATTTGGCTTTCCTAGAATCTCATTGGTAGGGTTGTTAACCCCCTGCAGCAAGAGCACAGCTTAGGCCCCTTTCGCACTTGTGCGTCTTTTATTGTGACTGGAAATCGGTCGCATGACAAGTCATATTCCATATCCCATGTTAACCATTCATATTATATCAAGGTAGCCCCTATATTTTACCTATATTTTACCTATATTTTACCTATATTTTTTATTTTCTAGTGTGGCCACAAGAAGAATACATAGTGGAATATTCACTAGAATATGGATTTCTCCGTCTCTCTCAAAGCACACGGCAAAGACTCAACATCCCTGTTATGGTGGTGACACTTGGTATGTATAAAGTTAGAATAAGCAAAAACACAATGTCTTGGTGTAGCAAGTTACAGATCACACTGTCGGTGTAAAAACAGTTTTTTACTTGTGTCCTAGGAGGATAGCTGTATTTTTATTTCAGTTCTGCTGTAAAAAAGACAAAGCTCTATTTGTAGCTTCTTTTTGTTTTCATCAATCAAGACTCTTCTTTACACCGCTGCTGGATCTCTCTCTCTCTCTCTCTCTCTCTCTCTCTCTCTCTCTCTCTCTCTCTCTCTCTCTCTCTCTCTCTCTCTCTCTCTCTCTCTCTCTCTCTCTCTCTCTCTCTCTCTCTCTCTCTCTCTCTATAGGAGGAAGGGGGGTGATCAACACAATTGGGGGCATGGTGTCCTTCAAAATGCAAAGCAAAAAATGATCGTGTGTGGGCAAAACAACGTTTTTAAACCCGCGCATGCTCAGAAGCAAGTTATGAGACGGGAGCTTCAATAGAACAGAGTGCCGTCGTACGTGGTGTACGTAACCGCGCTTTGCAAGAGCATTTTCAGAAAACGATGGTGTGTAGGCAATGTCTTTTTTTTTTTTTTTTTTTTAACCACTTAAGCCCTGAGCCTGTTCACTTTTTTTTTTTTTTTTTTGCTATAAAATTACTTAAAACCCCCAAACATTATATATATATATTTTTTCTAACACCCTAGAGAATAAAATGGCAGTCTTTGCAATACTTTTTCTCACACCGTATTTGCGCAGCGGTCTTACAAGCGCACTTTTTTTAGAAAAAAAATTCACTTTTTTAAATAAAAAAATAAGACAAGACAACAAATTTGGCCCAATTTTTTTACATATTGTGAAAGATAATGTTACGCCGAGTAAAATGATACCCAACATGTCAAGCTTAAAAATTGCGCCCGCACGTGGCATGGCAAACTTTTACCCTTAAAAATCTCGATAGGCGACGTTTAAAAAATTCTACAGGTTGCATTTTTTGAGTTACAGAGGAGGTCTAGGGCTAGAATTATTGCTCTCGCTCTAACGATCGCGGCGATACCTCACTTGTGTGGTTTGAACACCATTTTCATATGCGGGCGCTACTTGGGTATGCGTTCGCTTCTGCGCGCAAGCTCATCGGGAAAAATTTTGTTTTCGTTTTTATTTTACAGTTTTTAACACTGAAATAAAAAAAATTATCACTTTTATTCCTATTACAAGGAATGTAAACATCCCTTGTAAAAGAAAAAAGCAAGACAGGTCCTCTTAAATATGAGGTCTGGGGTCATATTTAGGCTAAAAATGCAAAAAAGAATTATTGAAACTGTCATTTTTTCAAATGACAGAAAAAAAGTTTCTTTAAGACGCTGGGCGGGAATGACGTTTTGACGTCACTTCTGCCCAGCAGAGCTATGGGGACGGGTGGGTGCCATGTTGGCCTCACTCTCATCCCCACACAGCAGCCGAGCGCCCCCTCCCGCCACCGATAACGGCGATCTTGCGACGAATCCGCAGCGGAGACCGCCGTTATCGTGTGCAGGACTACCCACTGAAGAGATGGATATCTCGGTTGTGGCAGCAGCTGCTGCCGTTACCGAGATATCCATCTTTAAAGTGCCGTGACGTATAACGACGGTGGGTGGTCGGTAACTAGTTAAAATGAAGTTTGAAAAACGTGGTTTTGTTTCGCGAGATAAAACAACGTTTTTTTACATCACAAAAAGTAATCGTGTGTACGCGGCATTAGTGTTAGAGCCGGCAGGGGACAGATGCAACATCAGACCGATGCTGCATCCAGCTAGGCAAGTATGTTTAAAGAAAATTAAAAATCCCAAATCCCATGCTTTTTTAAATATTTGCAGGATATTCTTATTCAACATATAGCTTCTACTCATCATTTTATAGTAATTTTCTAAAATAGTTCTACTATTAAAGCGGATCTCCACCCTAAAGTGAAGATCCGCTGATCGGAACCCTCCCCCCCTCCGGTGTCACATTTGACACCTTTCAGGGGGGAGGGGGGTGCAGATACCTGTCTAAAGACAGGTATCCGCACCCACTTCCGGCCCGCAGTCTCGGGCAAAAGACGGGCTTTTCCCGTTGTGTGCTGGGAACTCTCAGCTCCCAGCACACAGCGGGAGCCAATTGCGGGCGCAGCGCGACTCGCGCATGCGCCGTAGGGAACCGGGCAGTGAAGCCGGAGCGTTTCACTTCCTGGTTCCCTCGCCGTGGATGGAGGGGGGAGCAGCAGGGTGACGAGCGATCGCTCATCCTCTGCTGCGGACGCCGCTGGATTCCAGGACAGGTAAGTGTCCTAATATTAAAAGTCAGCAGCTGCAGTATTTGTTGCTGCTGGCTTTTAATATTTTTTTGGGGTGAACCATCTGCTTTAATAAAAGTGAAAATAAAAGCTATAGTTGTAATTTAATTTTGAGAAAAACAATCAGCGCCACAATACTAATAAATTACTCCTATAATGTGAGAGAAAAAAGCAACAAATAAAAACCCTCTGAGTGTCTACACAGCTGCTGAACACTTGTAGTGATACACCACACCTACTGCAATATTAATTTTGTGAAAATAGTGCAGTGCTGCATATTTATATAAACAATTATACATTCAATAAAACAATTTATGAAAAAATAAAAAGAAATAAATTATAAAACACAGTTCATATTTAGGTTTCCAAAGCTGTGAAAAATCCTATTTAAATGAATCAAATATTCACTGCACACCACCACCACCTGCTAAAATGCCTGCTTACCTCAAGGATGAGTATAAGGCTTCATTTCCATGGACGTTTTTACAGACACTTTTCTGAGCGTTTTTTGCAGCTTAAAAACGGCTCTCCATGATGTTTTTGAGCTGTAGATGGCTGAGCCGTTTTTAAGCTGCAAAAAAAACAGAACCAGTGCGTTCTGAAGCACCAGCAATAGAGCTGTAAAAATGCCAGACATTAAAAAACGTGGACAGGTGTTTTTAAGCTGTAAAAAAGTGGCTGTAAAAACGTCCATGGAAATGAAGCCTAAAACTCATAAACGGATCACTCCTTGTGTCCACCACGATCAGTCCACTTTTACCAATGGTAGTAATTCCTACAGTCTCCAGACTGCACCTCTGTGTGGGTAATCAACGTTTAAATTGTCTCCAAACACCACCTTCCTCCATTCGCTTTTTAATAATCAATTCCACTTATGTATCCAGAGGTTAGGGACATGAAACATAAAACACAAGTACCATAGTGTTCTCTGCTTTTGAACTTATTAAAAAAGCTTTCCTGAAAAGTTCCACTTACAAGAATTAACAATAAAAACAGCATGTATTAATTCGTCAGCTCATTCACCGCAGATCTAGACTAACGGTGCTTCGCCTGACATCACAGATACGACTCCTCCCTTCTAAACACGTGTTGGCCTTCATCAGTAGATCTACTGATGAATGAGAGCTGCACGATTCTGGATAAAATAAATCACAATTTTTTATTTATTTTGCTCGAAATAAAATCTTCCACCTTTTAAACTCAACTTTACTAACTTTACTTTTGAAGTGTGTGTTCTTTTTTTTTTTTTTTTTTTGAAAGACCGCTGCGCAAATACAGTGTGACCTAAAATATTGCAGCAATCGCCATTTTATTCTCTACGGTCCCTGCCAAAAATTATATATTGTTTGTGCGCGCGTTTTTGGTGGTTCTAAGCAATTTTCTAGCAAAAAAGGAAAAGATCTTTAGTTGTAAGGAACAAGTGTCAAAAATGGTTTAGTCTTTAACCATCTTTAAATTTCAGCTTTCAGCACTGCGTCGCTTTAAATTAAATTTGCGCGGGCGTGCGATGTGCCTCCCAAACAAAATTGACGTTGTGTTTTTTTTTTTTTTTTTCACAAATAGAGCTTTCTTTTGGTGGTATTTGATCACCTCTGCGGTTTTTATTTTTTGCTCTATAAATAAAAAAGAGCGAAAATTTTGAAAAAAAAAAACTTTTTTTTTCTTGGTTTAGGGCGGCCAATATGTATTCTACATATTTTTGGTAGTAATACGGCGATCTGCGAATTTTGTCAGGACTGCGATATTGCGACGGACACATCGGACACTTTTGACACATTTTTGGGACCATCCACATTAATACAGCGAACTGTGCTATAAAAACGCACTTATTACTGTATAAATGTGACTGGCAGGGAAGGGGTTAACACTATGGGGGCAAGGAAGGGGTTAAATGTGTATCCTGGGTGTGTTCTAACTGTGTGGGGGGAGGGGACTGACTGGGGAGGTGACCGATGCTGTGTCCCTATGTACAAGGGACACAGCATCGGTCTCCTCTCTCCCTGACAGGACGTGGAGCTCTGTGTTTAGACACAGAGCTCCACGTCCCTGCTCTAAAACTGGCCGGAGAACTCGATGCCGTCAAATGACGACTGGGATTTTTAGAGCCACTTTGCCGCCTTCATTTGACAATAGGCGGGGACTCAAGTGGTTAAACTGCCCTAATTTGCAGAAAAGTGTAACCTTTTTTGATCTAAAACAGGGGTCTTCAAACATTCTAAACAAAGGGCCGGTTTATTATCCTTCAGACTCTTGGAGGGCCGGACTTTGGCCAGTGGGAGTGGAAATTTTCCTGGCATCAGTGGGAGTAAATATCTGGTATTAGGGGGAGGAATAGTGCCCCATTGCTGGTATCATAGGGAGGAATGGTGCCCCATTAGTGTCGTCAGTGGAAGAAATGGTGCTCTATTGTTGGTGTCAGATGGCAGAATAGGGTCTCGTATCAGTGGGAGGGATAGTGCCCCAAGGGCCGGATAAAGGCAAGCAAAGGGCCGCATTTGGCCCTGGGGCCGCAGTTTGGAGACCCCTGATCTAAAAGAACCAAGAGATGTATTTTCCCTTTTATCTCAGGGCTGTTGATAAACATTTGCCACTGATTTTTTTTTTTTTTTTACAGCTCTGAGCAGAGAAGGCTCTGCACTGTTTACATGGAATCATGGAAATGACAGATTAAGATCATGAGTTGGGTTGAATCGAGAACAATTTTATTTTTTGCAATTTTAATCGTGCAGTTCTAGGGCTATATAAAGGCTCCCAATCACATTGTTAACCTTTTGCTCTCTACTAATGCTAATTGTTTTTCACAGACCCAACACGAGACTTGTGCTTTGGAGACAGGTTTAGTCGTTTTCTGCTAGACGAATTTCTTGGGTATGATGATATTCTTATGTCAAGTGTGAAAGCCTTGGCAGAAAACGAGGAGAACAAAGGTGTGTATTGCAGATATGTGGGCCATTCATATCACTGTGCATTGGCTTTTGGACATTTTAAAATGATATACCGGTATTTTGTTTTAGGTTTCCTAAGAAATGTGGTGTCAGGAGAACATTATCGATTTGTCAGTATGTGGATGGCTCGCACTTCATATCTTGCTGCCTTTGTCATCATGGTTATATTTGTGAGTGGATTTCCTCATTTATTTATTCATATTTTATGAGAAACCCAGTTTAGAGAAGTGCATTTAGGTGTGGAACCTACTGCAAGAAGTTTTCAATAAACTGTTACTACCCGGATAGGGATAATGATAGTTTAAATCCCCCAGTGACTTGTATATCTTTGACAGTCAAGTTCTTCCTGAACATGTTATTGTCTCTTATCGTCCATGGACGGACACAGCTCCCTAAATCTTGACAAGTGGGTTACGTTCCCTGTTTAGGAGAGGACTAGGCAAAACATGTTAGATAATTAAATACATGTTACTTAACAGCGTTTAACGGCCCCGCCCAGGGGACAGTCCTACCAGACATAACCCTGCTCCCTGCAGTATGCAGCCTCAGTTTCGTTCTGCCTAGCAAAGGAGGACGTATGGCTCCCTTAGGGCCCAGCACCCTGAGGAAATCTTTTATTTTCTTGAAAGAATCTTCTATCAACTGTGGGCTGAGAGACAGGCTGGATATATAGATCCTTGTAGTCTACTCAGCCAGCGAGCGTGAGCACACCTTTGCAAAAGAGGCCGGGTCTGCCACGACCTACCCCATGACTCCTGGGGTGGCCGGTGATCTTTGCTCCGAGGTCCACACTTGACTGGGCTGTGGTATTGTCTCGCTCACAGTGGACCAGGCCAACAGCTACCTCCGTTGTGGTTGTAGGCCTGTCAGGCATGCGTCAGTGAGTCCTTGCTTGGACGGTTAAGTACAGTCCCTCCCGCTTCGGTGGGTTGGTGCTGCATTCCTGGCGTTCAGGGGTCCTCCTATCCTCCCTTCCTTGCTCCTTTTCCCTCTGCTGCATTACATTTCTGCTGTCGGGAGGGGGGGGGCACCTAACTGAGGGGACTGCGGTACGTCTGCCCTGTGTTTTTTTTAATGCTGGGGTCTTTTTCAAAGAGGAGTTTGGACACTGTTTAGCCTCTTTGGGCTTTCACTGTTCAAAATGCTGCATTTTGACGCCACTTTTGCAGCGCCGTCACCATTTTTTTGGGTGATTTTCAGTTACAATTGAAAATCCCATTGGCGGCCATTTTGTTGTATCTGCGCTGTGGCGCAGGTTATAATTGAGGTCGGCCATCTTCCTAAGGCCGCGCCAGGCTCTATATGCAGCTTCAGTGCTTAAAGAAATCGATGATAATGGAAACGTTAAATCTGAAAAAATTAGTATTTCAAAAAATATATAACATTTTAAAAATTATATAAATATATAGAAGTTATTTGGGATGATTCATCAGATGCAATAAAGTCTGTGAAAAATTTGAGGCAATAAAGAATGAGTTAATGTGATAAAGACTGAAGTAAGGTGCACAAATATCATCTTCCACCAAACTGCACGCCCATATAGTGAGTTGTAGTCTTCTTACTGAATCCACTGACCGTTATTACAGCGGTCAGTAAGGCACAGGGATGTTTTAATAGTCTTGCCAATCAGACTCAATCCAGAAGGTGGATGAAGGGGCAGATCCTCGGAACCAGTGCTCAACAAGTTGGAAAATATGGCTCATAAATGACTAAAAGACAAACAGAGAAACTCCATGGTGAAGTACTGTTGAAGAGCGGGTTTAATAAAAGTTGGGTTGCACTTACAATTAAGCTGGGTTTAAAACGGCGTTTCATCCGATCGACCTTAGACTCTCTCCAGTGTGTAGTTTTTTCTTTCCTTGCCCTTAGTTGTTGCCATCAGTCAAGATGGAGTCAAGATGGAGTCTTGGCACTATATAAGGCCCTTGTGATGACGCACACATCATTGGCCCATCCCCGACGACGTCATTTACGACTAAACTTACGTAGGAGTGGCCTAATTTTGCGTGGAACGTCATCGCGTCTACGGAGAGACACACACACAGACTAGCTGATAGGATTTGATCGGATAAAAAAAGGCCGTTTTCTATCAGCTACTCTGTGTGTGTGTGTGTGTGTGTGTGTGTCTCTCCGTAGACGCGATGACGTTCCACGCAAAATTAGGCCACTCCTACGTAAGTTTCGTCGTAAATGACGTCGTCGGGGATAGGCCAATGATGTGTGCGTCATCACAAGGGCCTTACAGTGCAGAAAATAAGTATTTGAACACCCTGCTATTTTGCAAGTTCTCCCACTTGGAAATCATGGAGGGGTCTGAAATTGTCATCGTAGGTGCATGTCCACTGTGAGAGACATAATCAAAAAAAAAAATCCAGAAATCACAATGTATGATTTTTTTAACTATTTGTATGATACAGCTGCAAATAAGTATTTGAACACCTGAGAAAATCAATGTTAATATTTGGTACAGTAGCCTTTGTTTGCAATTACAGAGGTCAAACGTTTCTTGTAGTTTTTCACCAGGTTTGCACACACTGGAGGAGGGATTTTGGCCCACTCCTCCACACAGATCTTCTCTAGATCAGTCAGGTTTCTGGGCTGTCGCTGAGAAACACAGAGTTTGAGCTCCCTCCAAAGATTCTCTATTGGGTTTAGGTCTGGAGACTGGCTAGGCCACGCCAGAACCTTGATATGCTTCTTACAGAGCCACTCCTTGGTTATCCTGGCTGTGTGCTTCGGGTCATTGTCATGTTGGAAGACCCAGCCTCGACCCATCTTCAAAGCTCTGACTGAGGGAAGGAGGTTGTTGCCCAAAATCTCGCAATACATGGCCCTGGTCATCCTCTCCTTAATACAGTGCAGTCGCCCTGTCCCATGTGCAGAAAAACACCCCCAAAGCATGATGCTACCACCCCCATGCTTCACAGTAGGGATGGTGTTCTTGGGATGGTACTCATCACTCTTCTTCCTCCAAACACGGTTAGTGGAATTATGACCAAAAAGTTCTATTTTGGTCTCATCTGACCACATGACTTTCTCCCATGACTCCTCTGGATCATCCAAATGGTCATTGGCAAACTTAAGACGGGCCTTGACATGTGCTGGTTTAAGCAGGGGAACCTTCCGTGCCATGCATGATTTCAAACCATGACGTCTTAGTGTATTACCAACAGTAACCTTAAAAACGGTCCCAGCTCTTTTCAGGTCATTGACCAGCTCCTCCCGTGTAGTCCTGGGCTGATTTCTCACCTTTCTTAGGATCATTGAGACCCCACGAGGTGAGATTTTGCATGGAGCCCCAGTCCGAGGGAGATTGACAGTCATGTTTAGCTTCTTCCATTTTCTAATGATTGCGCCAACAGTGGACCTTTTTTCACCAAGCTGCTTGGCAATTTCCCCGTAGCCCTTTCCAGCCTTGTGGAGGTGTACAATTTTGTCTCTAGTGTCTTTGGACAGCTCTTTGGTCTTGGCCATGTTAGTAGTTGGATTCTTACTGATTGTATGGGGTGGACAGGTGTCTTTATGCAGCTAATGACCTCAAACAGGTGCATCTAATTTAGGATAATAAATGGAGTGGAGGTGGACATTTTAAAGGCAGACTAACAGGTCTTTGAGGGTCAGAATTCTAGCTGATAGACAGGTGTTCAAATACTTATTTGCAGCTGTATCATACAAATAAATAGTTAAAAAAATCATACATTGTGATTTCTGGATTTTTTTTTTTTTATTATGTCTCTCACAGTGGACATGCACCTACGATAACAATTTCAGACCCCTCCATGATTTCCAAGTGGGAGAACTTGCAAAATAGCAGGGTGTTCAAATACTTATTTTCTGCACTGTATATAGTGCCAAGACTCCATCTTGACTGATGGCAACAACTAAGGGCAAGGAAAGAAAAAACTACACACTGGAGAGAGTCTAAGGTTGATCGGATGAAACACCGTTTTAAACCCAGCTTAATTGTAAGTGCAACCCAACTTTTATTAACCACTGGGCACTTAAACCCCCTTCCTAACCAGACCAATTTTCAGCTTTCGGTGCTCTCACAATTTGAATGACAATTACACAGTCATACAACATTGTACCCATTTGAAATTTTTGTCCTTTTTTTTTCACACAAATAGAGCTTTCCTTTGGTGGTATTTGATCACTTCTGGGTTTTTTATTTTTTGCGCTATAAAAGAAAAACGACTCAAAATTCTGTAAAAAAAATAAATAAAAAAATCTTGTTTCTGTCATATTAGCGGGTTATTTCTCACACACAGCATATGCATACCACAAATTACACCCCAAAACACATGCGATACCTCATGTGTGAGACTTTTACACAGCGTGGCCACATACAGAGGCCCAACATGCAGGGTACGCCATCAGGCGTTCTGGAACACCCAGGCCAATTCTGACATTCCTCTCCTACATGTAAAAATCATAATTTATTTGCTATAAAATTACATAGAACCCCAAAACATTATATATGCTTTTTTAGCAAAGACCCTAGAGAATACAATGGCGGCGGTTACAACTTTTTATCTCGCATGGTATTTTCGTAGACATTTTTTGAACGCGTGTTTTTAAAAAAAAAACTGTTTTGTGCTAAAAAAAAAACAAATAACAGTAAAGTTAGCCCAATTTTTCTTCATAATGTGAAAGATGAAGTTACGCCGAGTAAATAGATACCCAACATGTCACCCTTCAAAATTGCGCACAATGATGGAATGGCGCCAAACTTCGCTACTTAAAAATCTTAATTACTTTTATTGGTTACATGTTTTTAGTTACGGAGGAGGTCTAGGGCCAAGATGATTGCTCTCGCTCTAACGTTCGCAGAGATACCTCACATGTGTAGCTTGAACACCGTTTTCATGTGTGGGCGGGACTTACGTATGCGTTCGCTTCTGCATGCGAGCACGGGGACAGGGGTGCTTTAAAAAAATGGGTATTGCCGGGTATGTGGGTATTGCCGGGTATGTGGGTATTGCCGGGTATGTGGGTATTGCCGGGTATCGCGCTGGGTATTGCAGGGTATCGCGCTGGGTATTGCAGGGTATCGCGCTGGGTATCTGGGTACTGGGGGATTGCAGGGTACTGGGGGATTGCAGAGCTGGGATGGATAGAGGGATGGCTGGATCTGTTACTGCATTTGTCACAGATCCAGCCACAGCGCAGCTGCTGACACCCTGCTCCCCCCCCCCCCTCTCCTCGCACACTGTACCGAACGGTACAGAGAGGAGAGGGAGGAACCGGCGTCATCAAATGACACTGGTTTGTTTACAAGAGATCGCGCCGTCATTTGACGGCGCGATCACGTGGTAAACGGCCGCTATCAGCGGCAATTTACCGTGATCCGTGATGCACCGGGTCTTCTAGACCCGGCGGGCACAGACACTTCTGCGAGTGCGTCTCAGGGGACGCCCAATCGCGGAAGTGAAGGACGACGTCTCAGGGACGTCGTCCCAAAATAACTCCACCGCGCTGTAGCAGTATTTTTGCTATAGCGCGGTCGGAAAGAGGTTAAAACCACTCTTCAACAGTACTTCACCATGGAGTTTCTCTGTTTTGTCTTTTAGTCATTTATGAGCCATATTTTCCAACTTGTTGAGCACTGGTTCTGATGATCTGCCCCTTCACCCACCCTCTGGATTGAGTCTGATTGGGAAGACTATTAAAACATCCCTGTGCCTTACTGACCGCTGTAATAACGGTCGGTGGATTCAGTAAGAAGACTACAACTCACTATATGGGTGTCCAGTTTGGTGGAAGATGATATTTGTGTACCTTGCTTAACTCTTTATCACCATTAAGTCAGTTGAGTCGAGGCAGCTGGATTAGCTACAGGAGCTCACACGGCACACGTCTCCTAGGAGTAGGAGCGTGCGAGCTATAGCTCCAGGCAGGCGTAGCTAGCAGGTAGTCAGGGTTCCCCTGTCCAGTCAGCCGCATCTTACCTGGATCCCGGATCTCCTCCACATCTACCTCCAGCCGCCTACAGCACTCCTTCCCCCCCTCTTTGGAGCATCTGAGCCGTCACACAGCCTTCACACAGGTAATCCAGCCTGTCCCCCCTAGGTTCAAGGACGGCCGTCCTTTTCAGGATAACCGCCCAAACCAGACCTGGAAATTTAGCTCCTCTCACCCAGGCCGCAATCGAGGTCCCCCCAGCCCGTACACACATCCCCCCCGCTCTCTCCCTGGCCGTTTTTCGCCGGTCCGCGCCAGCCACGCTAGGTCCGCAGGAGCCGCGGCTTAGGAAAGTCCGCGGCTTCAATTGCGGCGCACGGCCTCAGCATTTGGCATCGCCCCGGGGCTTCCACCCTAGACCGCACTCAAGCTACCCCCAACCCGTCCCCACATCCCTGCCACTGTACCCTGACTGTTCTCGCCGATCCGCGCCAGCCACGCTAGGTCCGCGGGAGCCGCGGCTTAGGAAAGTCCGCGGCTTCAACTGCGGCCTAGCGGCGCGCGGCTACAGCAAGCTATAGTGCCTTTAGTGTTTTCGCCCAACTCACCCCCCCCTACCCACAGGTGTCCCCATCCACCTCCCTAGCAGCCAACTACCCCCTCTCTGGGGTTATTTGCACCAAATTGGTGGCCCAGCTTGGTACACCCCCCAAGCAGGAACTAATCCCCTTCACATCATCCCCTCACCAGATCATTAGATTTGATCCAGGGTCTCAACCGATCGCCTCTGAGGGATCAGGAAGGAATTTTTTTCCCTGCCCAGCAGATTGGCTTAGCTGAACCAGGTTTTTTTTTGCCTTCCTCTGGACCAAATAAAAATATCCAGGAGAAAGGATTCAAGGAATCTACTCCCCACCGCCACCTTGACCCCCCCCTCGGCGGAATATGGCCATCTGGCAATATTCGGCAGAAACCATCTGGGGCCTGAGGCAATTTCCCACGAAGCTACCAGCCGTCATCAAAAAGGCCCTGAGATCAGAGCAACTCTTGAGGATCGATCGTCGATCATCAGGAAAAAAATTTAGCGACCCACCCCAAGCAAAGCACATATCATGTGCTTTGATCAATACAAGATCGGCAGTAAGGCACCGATTAGAAATCCATGATTTCATTCTACAGAACAACTTAGACTGTCTTTTTATTACAGAAAGCTGGCTTACAGCTGACTGTAACACCATTCTTGGAGAATTGGTGCCAGAACACTACCGGATTATCACTGAAAACAGAATAGGGCAAAGAGGCGGAGGACTGGCGGTGATTCATAAGACTCATCTTGTGATCTCTAAACCAGCCCTTCAAGCACTCGCTTCCATTTATGGAAACCCTTACTCTGCAACTGCAAACAAACCCCCAGGAGACCGTCCGTATTCTGCTCTGCTATAGGCCACCAGGGCCTAAATCGCAGTTTTTACCCCCATGGTCAGAGTTCATCTCCACTTACGCCATAACCAGCAAACACCTTTTGCTGCTCGGAGATTTCAATCTCTGGGCCAACTCCTCACAAGACCCCGTGGCCGACGCCTGTATCGACCATCTGGAAGGATTAGGCCTTCAGCAACTAGTACATGAGCCCACACATACTTCAGGTCACACACTCGATCTTATCTTCGGACAAAATCTGAAGGTAAGTATTTTGGAAAATGAACCATTGCCATGGACGGATCACCATGCAATTAAATTCATAATTTCCAATACGGCCCTATTGATAAAAACACCCAAGCCAGTGACAACACACTGGTCTAGATCTCAGAAGAAGCTCCATTCGGAACTCTTCAAATCTACCTTGGAAAATAAGATTAAAACAATGCAACCAAGACAAACGGCCGCAGATATTCTGGATGCCATAAATACAGCCCTACTACAGTCAGCCGACTTAGTAGCGCCAGAACACAAAGTCCTTACCCGGAAAAACAAGGCAAGCTGGTTCAACAACCAGCTATCACTACTGAAGCAAGAGCGTAGAAGGGCAGAAGCCGCCTGGAAAAGAAACGATTCCGAGACTAACCTCGCCCTCTACAAAGCAGCAACTAGAAGATACCACATAGAAATCTTCAAAGCCAAGAAAAACTATTTTTCCATGGCTATTAACAGCGCTTTAAACCGCCCCCGGGATCTCTTTAAGCTGGTCTCACAGACCATGAATCCACACTGTCTTGAAGCCCCCAACACAGACACCCAAGAATTTTGCAATGAATTGTCGGATTTCTTCATCAATAAAATTGAGGGAATCCGGGAAAGCATTTCGCAAAACAACACTCCTGAGCTACCACACAGTACCCAGAGGAATACACTACAACCAACAAAGTTCACTTTGGAACCCATTTCCATCGAGGACACAGAAAATATCATCGGCGCACTGCGTAACAGCACTTCGCCTAATGATATCATTCCCACTAAGCTGCTAAAGGAATGTGCCAATATCCTGGCGCCTCCCATTACGCAGCTTATAAACCAGTCATTTAAGGAAGGCACAGTGCCCTCCCTGCTGAAAGAGGGCACAATCCAGCCCATCTTGAAGAAACCTACCCTGGATCCCAAGGACCCAAATCGCCGCCGTCCCATAACAATGCTAAACGTTTTCTCCAAGGTAATGGAGAAAGTGGTGGTACAACAGCTGCAACAGCATCTAGATACCCACAACTTACTCGATCCACTGCAATCGGGTTTCCGTCCCGGACACGGGACGGAAACAGCACTGCTCAAAATATGGGACGACGTTCTGGAGGCCGCAGACGAAGGAATCTTGTCTCCTGGTTCTGCTGGACCTAAGCGCAGCCTTTGACACCGTAGATCACAAACTGCTACTGACTCGGCTGACTGAGGTAGCCGGAGTCACAGAGAGTGATTTACCATGGTTCTCCTCTTTTTTGGGAAACCGATCTCAAACGGTGAAATTGGGACCGTTCATTTCAGGAAAACGCACGGTGTCATGTGGAGTCCCCCAAGGCTCACCTCTATCACCGGTGCTCTTCAACATCTATCTTCGACCTCTCTTTGAAGTCATCAGTAGTCAACAACTACTTTATCACTCATATGCAGACGATACGCAACTGTATTTTCGCATCTGCAATAGAAAGGATCGTCATCTCAGCTTAGAGAATTGTCTCTCTTCAATAGAAAAGTGGATGACTAGGAGTTATCTCAAACTCAACAATTCTAAAACAGAACTTCTTCTGTTTCAGGCCAGTCGCAAGAGTCAACTCACAACAACCTGGACACCTCCGCCCATTCTGGGCCAGATCATCTCCCCTAGCGCCAAAGTCAAAAGTCTTGGGATCATATTTGACACCAACATGACTATGGACGCACAAATAGGGTCAGTAGTCAGCGGATCTCACCATCTGCTGCGCCTTCTCCGTAGACTGATCCCATTTATTCCCAAAGAAGATGTGCCAGTCGTGGTGGGAACAATTGTCAACTCCAGACTGGACTATGCAAATGCTCTCTACCTCGGACTCCCAAAGTACCAAATCGCCCGTCTGCAAGTCGTACAAAATACGGCCGCCAGACTGGTGACTGGGAAAAAACCCTGGGAATCAATCTCACCGTCGCTGAGATCCCTTCACTGGTTGCCGGTAAAAGACAGAATTGCTTTTAAAGCGCTCTGTCTGACCCATAAATGCATCCATGGAAAAGCCCCGCAATATCTTTGCGATAAAATAGAACCCCACAACCCCAATCGCGCTCTGCGATTCAGTGACCAAAATTTGGTCAAAGTACCCAAAGCCAGATTCAAGTCCAAAGGAGAAAGAAGGTTTGCTGTCCAGGGTCCCAGACTTTGGAACACTTTACCAACCAGCATTCGGTTGGAGGAAAACCACCTGACCTTCAGAAGACAGATTAAAACTCTGCTCTTTTGATGTCAAGAGAGACGGAGACAACTAGCGCCCAGAGGCGATTTGGTTCGCATGTGCCGCGCTATATAAGTTTTTCATTCATTCATTCATTCAACTCATTCTTTATTGCCTCAATTAAATTTTCTCTGACTTTATTGCATCTGATGAATCATCCTACTTCTGGTTTTTCAATAACTTCTATATATTTATATAATTTTTAAAATGTTATATTTTTGGGGGGGATTTTTGAAAAACTCATTTTTTTTTTTTATTTAACGTTTCCATTATCATTGATTTCTTTAAGCGCTGTACTTTGATTGTTTTTATGTTTGTTTACTTTGGGTATCTTGAGTATTGTATTATGTACTGGCAGCTTTTAAAATAGTTTAATCTATCCATTCTTTCACATTTATTTTCACATCCGTTAGCGCAGTGTTTTTTCTTAGTAAAATTTCTACACACTCCTCACGGTTTTTCCTCCTCTCACACACGCTGTGTACCGAGGGTGGGCAGCGGCGCTGTGCAGTCTTCTCCTGTTATGGTGAGTCCCCTGGGACCGCCAATTCAGCGCAACAAGAGGGTGGGTTTTAAGTCTAACCTGAATAGGGCCCTGGGAGCTTTTGAAATGGAGTCGGTCTCTTCCCCAAACATGCCTTAGGTGGCAGCTGGTGCTCCTGCACCTGAGATTCCCACAGACACTTTGTCAGTAGTCCTTGGAATCCTTTGTTGCCAGGGTGTGAGGGGGGTACAAAGCACCCCCTCCCCCGCTATCCCCTGGGGAATGCTCTGTATCGGACCAGGACCTGGCTGCGGCTCAGGTCCCCCGGTTCTGTTTTATCTGGAGACGTGGACGGTGGTGTAGTGGTTCACTCCCTCACCTGGCAGCAAGAGAGTGACGGGTTTAAATCTGGACTCCAACACAAACTGCCCGGAGATTGCATGCTCTCTCCCTATGTCTGCGTGGGTTTTCTCCGGTTAATCCGGTTTCCTCACACTCCTATGATGTGTGTAGAGCACTTGTCAGTGCGCTGTATGGAACTCCCTTAGGCTCCATTCACACTAATGCTTTTTTTGATGCATTTTGCAGAAATGCAGGGAACTTTTTTTCCTGCAAAAAGCAGCGTTCTGCATGTAATAGATTCCAATGGACCTGCATCAAAAACGCAAGTTATGCATTTTTACCGTGATTTTGCCACGAGTGGCTTTTTTTTTTTAACCTGTTTATAGCTGGTTGTTAAAGTAAATTTAAAAAAATATAAAAATTGATGGCTAAAAAAAAAATCTAATCGCGGTAAAAACGCATGTCAAACGCAGCAAGCACCGCAAAAAGCACTTCATAAACGTGTGAATCGAGCTTTGTGCTGTCTGTGCAGCAGAGGTTTCCTCTGAGGTCTCGGTCTTTTTTGTGCAAACCAGACCACTTTGTGAAAGCTTTTCCTTATTTTTTTATTATTTTTTTTATTTGACTAGTTCGTTTATAAAGAATGGGAAATGCCGCAGAAGTCTTTTTAGTTCCTCAGCACCTAGGGTTTTCCCCCTTTTGAGGAGAGTTAAAAAAAAATCTCCTCAGGTGGTTGCTCTCCCTATAGAAGGGACCCCTACCTTCAGGGACCTTACTGATAGGAGGTCCGAGGCGCTGAACCGCTCCATGTTTACCTTGCTGGGTATGCATTGCGACCTGTTGTGACCGCAACCTTGGTGAAGGTTTTGCACAGACTGTGGAGGAGCACCAGCTCATTCCCTAAATTGTTAGACTGGCCGACCAGTTGGTCCAGGTCCTTCTATATGTCTGTGATGCCACACGGGGGCATCCTTAATTTGGCTGAATTGCTGGTCTGCTGACCTAGCATCTTATAATGCCCTGGCTGATTTACACTCTCCTCCCTCAGTCCACCAGGGGAAAGGAGCCATGCCGTGGGCCGGGTCCTTGAGTCCCCGCTCAGAAGTGGTATTTTTGCGTTAGGGTCCGCGGATTGACCCTCCCAGGCCTACTAAAGGCTCAGCTGGGGGACTGAAATGTCCCTGGGTGTGTAAGCTGAACATGCCGGCACCCTATTTCGCCAATGTATGTATCCATCCCCTGCCCTTTTCTTGGGTGGGGGCACGGCTTTGCAGGTACACAGCTTGGTGAACCTCCCTGCTCGCAAACCAGTTTGTCTTGCGGCTCATCGGTCAGGCCCTGAGGCAGTGTGGGGCTTGCTAAGCTGCGGGGTAATTTTTTACCAGTCCTGCAGGACTAGAGGTTTGGGGGATTCTATCCGAATCTGTTATCGATCCCAAAGATGGACGGGGTCTGTCCGATTTTTGGGCTTCAAGGGCCTAAAATGCCTTTGTGAACAATGGGTAGTTTAGTTCCGCACGGAATCCATCCGTTCGATGGTAGCTGCGCTCCATCCGGGGGACTTTCTGGCGCCTTGGACATCAGTGACGCAAACATGCATGTCCCATTTTGCGTAAGTCACAGATTCTGTGCTTCGCGATTGGTGAGGTCCACTGTCAGTTTGTGCCCCTTCCTTTTTGATCTAGCGTCAGCACCAAGAGTTTTCACCAGGGTACTCGCACTTATCCTAGCTTTGCTGGGACAGTGAGGCTTTGCCATCATGGGCTGCTTAGACGCCCTTTTTCTGTATAGCCATTGTGGACCTTTCGAAAATTTGCGTGGGTGTTCAAAATGTTTAAGTCGGTCCTGGTTCCGACTCAGCGTTTGGAGTACCTAGGGTTGATCCAGACTCCTCGGTGGCCAAGGCTTGGCTTCCCCTGGAGAAATTGCAGACTCTTCAGTCTACAATGAAGCTTCATGCAATCGGTCATTTCTCCATCTTGCATGCGAGTCCTGGGCCTGTTGGTAGCCTCCTTCGAGGCAGTACCGTATGCCCAGTTCCACACATGTTTTCTAGTGGGAGATGCTGTCCAAGTGGTACAAATCTCTATTTGTCTCTGGATCATGAGATCTGCTGAGCCACCTACTCAGTCTCTCTGAATTGGTGGCTGGGACCCCCGACTCTTCGGTCCAGGAAGTCGTTCTTCCCGTTCAGTGGACGGTGATTACGACGGTTGCCAGCCTCACGGGTTGGGGGGGGCGCCTGGCGTGTCCAGTCGGCCCAGGGTCACTGGACTCTAATGGACTCCTGTCTACCGATCAATGTCCTAGTACTTTGGGCGATCAGGCTATGCCTCTACTATTGGTCAAGGAGGTTGAAGGGTCGCCCGATCTGGATTCAGCTGGACAATGCCACGGCTTCGGTCTACCATCAGGTATACTGGCAGGCGGTCTACCGGAGTCGCCAGATGCTGGACCAGGGCGACTGGTCTCTGTACTTGGAGGTGTTTCAGCTCCCTTGCAGGAGGTGAGACTCGCAGGGCATGGATCTCCTGGCCGCTTGTCTTGACCACAAGGTGTCGGAATTCGTGGCCAGGTCTAGTGATCCCTGTACGGACGAGTTGGTTGCCCTGTGGGGTCTGTATCGGCTACTTTTTGTCTTTCCTCCATTGTAGTTGCTTCCTTGGCTGCTCCACAGAGTAGAGGCTGAGGGGATCCCAATGATTCTAATCTCTCCAGATTGGCCTTGGCGTCCTTGGTACACCGATCTCGGATGCCTGGTGGCGGATGTACCCTGTGGTTGCCAGGGCGGGAGGACCTTCTGTCTCAAGGTCTCATACTTCCTACTGTGGTACAGTCGCTGGCTTGCATGACATGGCTTTTGGACAGGCACCTGTAAACACAGAGATCCATGTCCTGTCAGGGAGAGGAGACCGATGGTATGTCCCTTGTATATAGGGATAACCATCGGTCACCTCCCCCAGTCACTCCCCTCCCCCCACAGTTAGAAACACTATGCAGGGCACACATTAACCCCTTCATCGCCCTCTAGTGTTAACCCCTGACTTGCCAGTCAGATTTATACAGTAATCGGTGCATATTTATAGCACTGGTCGCTATATAAATGCGAATGGTCCCAAAAATGTATCAAAAGTTTTTGACGTGTCCGCCGTAATATCAGTCGTGCCAAAAATCGCAGATCGCCGCCATTACTAGTGAAAAAAGAAAATTGTAGGTGCTATAACTTTTGTGCAAACCAATCACTATACGCTTATTGCGATATTTTTTTTTGGGGATATTTATTATAGCAAAAAGTTAAAAAAAAAAGTAATTTTTTTTTTCACAATTGTCGCTCTATTTTTGTTTATAGTGCAAAAAATAAAAACCGCAGAGGTGATCAAATATGTCAATTTTGTTTGGGAGCCACATCGCACGACCGCCCAATTGTCATTCAAAGCGTGACCGTGCTGAAAGCTGAAATTTTGCCTGGGCAGGAAGGGGGTATATGTGCCCAGTAAGCAAGTGGTTAAACGTGGTACGCTCTTTGCGGGTGTACCTGCCTGCCACGGCTCAGTTTCGGAGATCTGACGCTCCTTTTGTGTCTGTGTCTGGTCCACAAAAGGGCCTGGCAGTCTCATCGACCACCATTTCTCGGTGGTTCAGGCAGGCCCTCATACAGACCTATGCTCTTAGGGGGCGGGCGCCACTTTTCCGGTCACGGCACTTTCGACCATGGCAATTGGTGCTTACTGGGTTTTCCGACATTATGCGTCTGTCTCACAGGTGTGCGGGGCGGCGATTTGGTCATCTGTTCACACTGTTTTCCAGATTTTACATGGTTGCTGTGAGTGCATCTTCTGATGCTTCTTTTGGCCACTAGGTTTTGCAGGCAGATGTTTACTTTTGCACCTCCTCTGTTGAGGTGCTCTGCTTGTTTTGGGGTGAAGTTAAAATTGGTTTTACTAATACTCTTCTCACCCCTCGTTTTTAACACTGCGTGGGGATGTCACACTTGTCAAGATTTAAGGAGCGGTGTCCATCCATGGACGATAAGAGAAAATAGGATTTTTTTGTACTCACCGTAAAATCCTTTTCTCTGGCGTCCATGGACGGACACGGCACCCACCCCTCTTTAGGTTTGTCATGCTTGTTATGAACTGAGGCTGCATACTGCAGGGAGGAGAGTTATGTCCGGAGGGACTCTGTTAAAGTAACATGTATTTAATTATCTAACATGTTTCTGCCTAGTCCTCGCTTGTAAACAGGGAACATAACCCACTTGTCAAGATTTAAGGAGCTGTGTCCGTCCATGGACGTCAGAGAAAAGGATTGTACGGTGAGTACAAAAAATCCTAGTTAACCTGACTATGTATATCTCAGACCATGGCTACTGCTGATCAGGAGTTTTTTTTCCAAGAGGCCTGTTTGACAGTTCGTTAGATTAACTTCTGTCAAGCAGGAGCGGCCACACAGGGCTAAACCAGCTTTATTTTGATCCATCCTATAGTCTGCTTAAGGCTGCTACACAGTGGTGGAGTTGCTCATGTACTAAAATATATCTGCTGAAGATCCATATGTTGGTGAGTAATTATTATCTAAAATAGGATTTTTGAAGACCAACAATAAAAAAACAAATTAAAGGTACTGTCTAATTTAACTTTCCTATATGTACATAGGGACACATAGACACAGACGTTGGTAGGGTACAGTCTTTTCAACTAAAAGACAGAGCACCGAAAAACCACTTGACTATTTTACTTGCAGCATCTGAGGTTCCCTTTTAGTGCCCCCTAAACGCACTGAAAACCACTTCACGTCTGATTGTCAATATGCGCGTGTGGGAGATTCTGTTTTTCATACTGTATTTCACAATGAGAAGAACAATGTTCTGGCATGCATTGGTAGCAACAGTGTCCATGGCCACATTATCCCAGTGTCAACTAGTGACTGGTTGAAAATGTGTTTTTGAACCCAATTTAAACTACAGTGGAACCTCGGACTGCGAGTAACGCGATTAATGAGCGTTTCGCAATACAAGCATTTATTTATTTATTTTATTCAAAATCCTGACTCTATTTGCGAGTGTCTCGCAAAACGAGCAGGATTCAAGCCTCTGCGGTGTGTAGTACTGCATTTGGCCTGAGGTGCGGGGGCACTGGTGACACTGTTCCGAGTATTTGTGTATCTCTGACGCCCCCTCACCTCTGGCCACATGCCGTATTGCATGCACCGGAAGTCAATGCGATACTAATTATCTTAGTTTTCATTGACTTCTATGGGGAAACTTGTTTTGATTTGCGAGTGCTTTGGATTGCAAGCATTCTCCTGGAATGGATTATACTCGTAATCAAGGTTCCACTGTATATGATTGTCCAGTTTCATAAAATCTTAAATGTATTCATTTTAAATTGTGTACTTATCGTCCTCTCTTAGACTCTTTCAGTTTCCATGCTCCTACGGTATTCTCATCATCAAATATTTGTCTTCATTGGTAAGCGTTTTTTTTTTTTTTCTTCTCTTTTATCATGGTTACATTTTTTTTCATCTCACCATTATTTACCTGTGCGCACTGTCTCTATACAGTTGACCTTCTGCAGATGTTGGAGATGAATATGAGTATTGCATTCCCAGCAGCTCCGCTGCTCACTGTGATTCTGGCACTTGTAGGCAAGTGGTCTTCTTCATATCCTGGTTCTTTTTTGATCAATTGTCAGTAAACCTGTACTTATAAATATTATCTTGTCAAACAGGAATGGAAGCCATTATGTCTGAATTTTTCAATGACACAACTACGGCCTTCTACATTATTCTCATTGTGTGGCTTGCTGATCAGTATGATGCCATTTGCTGCCACACCAACACCAGCAAAAGGCACTGGCTCAGGTCAGTAACTTCAATGTAACGCAATAGACTTTTTTTTTTTTTAACCAAGCACTTTGCTTATATGTACCCCTGAATTTTATCTAGTGTTTCAATAATTGTTAGCAGAAATCTGCAATCGCTGGTTTTGAAACTGTATTTAGCTGTATCAATGCTACCGAGGTCTATAGTAATGTGACATTTGCCATAACATATGCACCAATCTAATTTTTAGTCAACTGCACTGCATTATGTGTCTAATTATGTGCATATATCTTGACCAGTTCATTGAAGGAAAATGCATTACACTCTAGGGAGAGTAGCCAGATGACTAATACTCTCCTCTTTGCTCCCTATTCATTTAGGATCTCATTACTCTTTTTCAGAGAACATATCAAACTGTAATTGTGTATGCAGTTAGTGCCCAACATTTCAAATACAAAAGCAGAGCCAAAACAAGATAGTCAATGTGAATTCCCCCAGGGTTCTGTGCTGGGACCAATCCTATTTAATTCATTAATGACCTGGAGGATGGGGTAACAGGAAGTTACTTCAGTTTTTTTTTTACCAGTGTCTAAAAGGTGAATGGCACATTTGTTTGAGCTCTCTGAGCTCCAGGTCTCTATTTCCAAAAATTAATCAAGGGATTGACCGATTGGATCCATTTTGCACAGGCTTTAAAGCTTGGATAAATGGTACCGAGCCTCGCAAAGAAGAATCAAGATCCTGCAAGGTTTTGCCTGTGGCCTCTGGGCGCTGGACCCTGCAAAGTTTAATCCTGGATGCTACAGTGCTAAGGCATTCCTGCAGGGTGCTGTACAGGTCCAAGGGAGTGGACCCTAAATGTGAAAAGGGTACGAGTCCTTGAAGGGCCTCAAGTGACAGGAACCCGCCAGGAGAAGAGAGAAAATGTGTATGTGTGTGTGTGTGTGTGTGTGTGTGTGTGTGTGTGTGTGTATTGGTGGCAATGATGGTTTCTGCACAACTGTCAGGTCAGCAGTCTTTCCCATGATTCCTACTGAACCAGACTGAGACAATTTAAAAGCTCAGGGACCCTTTGCAGGTGTTATGGCTGATTAGAGTGGGACACTTTGAGCCTAGAATATTGCACCTTTTCACAATATTCTAATTTTCAGAGATTGTGGATTTGGGGTTTTCATGAGCTGTAAGCCATAATCATCACAAGTACAACAAATCGCACCTTGAACTATATTGCTTTGCATGTAATGAGTCTATCTCATATATTTGTTTCACCTTTAAGTTGCATTGGTTAAATAAATTAACTTTTGCACAATATTCACATTTTTCGAGTATTAGCTGTATGCGCAGACTTTTCTTTATTGTACATCACGGGACACAGAGAAGCATAGTAATTACTATGTGGGTTATAGAGTCTGAAGAAGGGGGTAGGTAGAACCCGCGCTACGCACCTGATATTTTTAAGTGTGCCAGTGGTGTTAATATAGATGTATATATTATTAAGTGGCTGCCCCTACATGTAATTCCACCGAGGTGGAAAGTGAAAAGTGAATGGGGATGAGATAGTAGGTGATGGCGCCTCTCAATTAATGAATTACAATGTGTAAATAAAATTAAAAAATAAAAATACATAAAGTGCTTTTCCAATATATCCATATAGTGAGGTCCACATAGGACTTGGTATTGGTGTGTGAATCAAACCATGTATTGAACCAAAAAACTTGTAAACAAAGTGACCATAGTGGTGGTTCAAGAAAATTAATTAATAATGAAAATAATAAATATGATAAAAAAATAAATAAATGAACAGTTAAAGTGCTCTGTGCCGTGAAAATCAACTTCTACTATTTTTTACAGTCCATGCAAAAAAAAGTGCTTTGTGCTTCATATAGTATATTGCAGATGACAGTGTTCACTCTGTGATCCCTCTTTTCATGCTCTATTGGGTCCCTCACTCTCCAGATCCAGGTACCCAATTAAGGGTAAGAAGCCTTCACAGTATTAGCCCTGTGTTGCTCTCTGGAAAGTATCCACTTGTTTGGACCCCTTCAGTCGGACATATAGCTCAGAAGAGAGAGAATGCCCACATAGTGTAGTATTGTTGATAAAAATGTATTTTACATAAAAGGTCATGTACTCGCATAAAAAAAGATTAAAATCAAGCGTATGTGATATCTCACGAGTGTTTTGCGTCTGGATGCTGTTCTGCTCGACCGGTTTCGTCTAATGACATCTGGAGCTTACTATGTGGGTTATAGAGTCTACCTTCAGGTGATGGACACTGGCACGCCCTTAAGGCAGAAAGTTCATTCCCCTATATAACCCCTCCCATACCGGGCGTACCTTTTTCGCCAGTGTCTAAGGTGTTGGTCACGAGTGAACATGTGCTCCATGGAGCTCCACTGGAGGGATCCATGCTGGATGTAAAAAGCCTCCATAAAATCCAAAGTGTTTCTGAGCCAAAGTGGAAGATACCCGGGCCCCGGTTGAGAAGAACGGGGTATGACCTGTAATGCTCCTTTTGAGGGCTGGATCCTGGGTATTCAGTACTTTGGTCAAATTCCTAATACCAAAAGTTTACTGAAAGGGTGCGATATGGGTCCAGGGGTGTGGTGTTCCTGTCCATGGACCCCGGTCCCTGAAGGTCTGCAGACTCTCCGTGATGGGCGAAGATTGGGCTGTCTGTGTGTGCAGAGTCCAGCGGCATTGGATCAGGTAAGTGAAGGTGCTTCAGAACTTGGTCCTAAAAGTTTCCTTCTTTTTGAGCCATTAGCTTAGCCTAAGAGCCCTTTCACACTGGTGCGTTTTTCCCGCGTTTTTGCGGTAAAAATAGCGCTATTAACACGCCCCCCTCCATTGAAATGAATGTAAAACGTGGTAAAATCGCTGCAAAATCTTGGTGTTTTTTCCGCGATTAAAATCTCGGCAAAACACTGCAATTTTACCGCGTTTTACAGCGTTTTTTAATTCATTTAAATGGAGAGGGGCATGGGGAGCGTTTTATGAGCGTTTTAATAGCGCTATTTTTACCGCGAAAATGCGGAAAAAACACACCAGTGTGAAAGAGCCATAAAGCTGTCTGTCTGTGCCTCTCCTATCATTTGTCCTGAATGCTGTGGGGAGGAGGGGTGTCTATGCTCAGTCATTTAGCCCCTCCTGTGCAGGTAATAGCAGGGAAAGATTGTCCAAAAGTTTTGGCTACAAATTTTCTTACCTGGTCCTCACACGGTAGCTGCGGTAGCTCCAACCTCGTGCACGGGCACGTCAGTGCCTCGTGCGCGCGGCATAGTATGTGTCATAGGTGCGCTCGCAATTGTAGTAATTTATGCACGTCTGATGCGCACACATGTGCGTGGCATCCATGGGGCTGCAGATGCACGGCAGCATGTGTGTGTGCGTGCGTGCAGCCTCGTGATGTACTTGCAGCAGCGCCGCGCGCAAGAGGTCTATCTTGGCTGTTTTCTATGCGGCTAGAGATTGCAGGACAGAGCAGGTCAGGTGACTTACACCTAGTCCACAAAAGCTCAGTCCGCCTTACCCATCCTGGCTGACGGTGGACACAGTATTACTACTGGATGTTGGACAGTGACACTTGCTTAAGGCGCATAGTGGGCTCTGCACCTTGCCGACCATCAAATAGCAGCGTCGGTGCTGGTCTATAGGTCCGCAAGTGGTTGCAACTGTTGTGAGTACCTTGGCTTTATTATGGCTAAAGGCTCAGGGACTAGAAGTACAAAGAAATCTAAGGGATCGCCATCAGGCTCGGAGGATCTCTGGAATGCTCCTGTGGCTATTTCCTCTCCTGATATATTAGAGGAGCCCCAGTGTGAACCATCAGGGCTGCCAGGAGCCTCATCTGTCCTTGTCCCACCTGCTCCAGTGTTTGTAACACAGGAGACTCTGGCTTCAGCTATGGGTGGACTGGAGCAGAGATTAGCAACCTTGATTGCATCCTCTCTCAAGAGAAAAACGTTCCTCATGGCAGAACAACTATCCTCAGAAGAGGTTGATTTACCCTCAGGGGATCAGGCAGAGGGTCATTCAGAGGTCTCGGACTCTGAAGATTCCACACTGGGGGAACCATTTTCGGCGTCTCAGTCCGAAAGATTGTTGGTGCAGTCCCTCACGGAGATGGTCCGTTCGGCCTTCAAGTTGCCCCTTTCAGAGCCAGCATTGAGTTCAGTCTCTTCCTTAGGCTCTTTAAAAGCTCCTCAAGCTAACTATTCCTTCTCGGTTCATCCCCTACTGGAAGGTCTTATCTACGAGGATTGGGAACATCCGGATAGATCTTTTCTTCCTCCTAAGAAATTTTCGGTTTTACACCCCATGGAGGATAACTTCACTAAGAAGTGGGTAGTCCCCACGGTGGATGCAGCCATATCCTGCGTAAACAAGTCCTTGACCTGTCCAGTGGACAACGCTCAAGTGTTCAAAGACCCGACAGACAAGAGTTTAGAGACGCTGTTAAAAACCTTGTTTGCTACAGCTAGGGGGGTAGCCCAGCCTGCACTAGCAGCTATTGGTATTTGCCAAGCCTTAAAAGACCAGTTAAAGGGGGTCTTGAAGGATATCCCGGCTCAGCAGGCTTGGGAATTGGCGGACTTTCCCAAGGCTCTATGCTTTGCCATAGATGCTATCGAGGACTCCATACAACAGTTCTTTCTCTCTCTTCTTAGTTCATATGTGCAGATTACTCTGGTTAAAGAACTGATCGGCTGAAACACCATGTAAAAAAACTACTGCCAGGGTTTCCTTTCCATGGGGAGCGTTTATTTGGGGAAGATCTGGATGCATACATTCAGAAAATTTCCAGTGGCAAAAGCACGTTGTTACCAGTGAAGAGAAGGTTTAGGGGTCCTTCCTCCTTTAAAAATATCTTCCTCTCCTCTTCCTAGTACTTCTGCTACCAGGCAGTTCCGACGGCCTCTCGGTCGGTTTAATGCGGGTGGAAAACCTCCAAAAAACCTTGGAACCGTAAGCCGGTCAAGCCGGCATCTAAGTCGGCATTATGAAGGTTGAGTGGGGGGAAGACTTTGGCTGTTTGTGGGAGTTTGGCAAAGGAGGATCAAGACAATTGGGTCCTCTCTACAGTCTCCGAGGGCTACAAGCTGGAGTTGAGTGAATTTCCTCCACCGCGCTTCTTGGCCTCAAGCGTCCCGAAAGACCCGGGAAAAGAAAATCTCTAACATTGGCCTTCGATCATCTATTATCCCAAGGGGTGATCGGAGAACTGCCGCTGGAAGAATAAGGTTTGGGGTTTTATTCAAATCTTTTCACTGTCCCCAAACCAAACAAGTTCCTAAAGGTCCGATCTTTCCGGAAGGAATCGATCCGGTCGGTGGTTGCCTCCTTGCAAGGAGGGGAACTTTTGGCTTCCATCGATATAAAAGACGCATACTTACACGTTCCCATCTTCCTCAACCATCAGAAGCTGTTACGATTCCCGGTAAATCAATGCCACTTTCAATTCGTGGCCTTACCTTTCGGTCTGGCCACCGCACCTTGTGTATTCACGGAGGTACTGGCCCCACTGTTAGCCAATCTAAGATCTCAAGGCATATCTATAGTAGCCTATCTAGACTATCTGTTGTTGGATAGATCGTTCAGTGGCCGATCTAAACTCGGCGGTACACAGAACTGTGAGATACCTGGAATCCATGGGTTGGGTTCTCAACCTGGACAAGTCAGCCTTGGTGCTTGTGAAAAGGCTTGAGTATTTAGGTCTACTCGTAGACATAGATCAAAGAAAGATCTTTCTGCCCCAGATAAAGATCGACGCTTTAAGGGAGCTAGTTCAGCTGGTCAAGTCAAAGCATCAGCCCTCCATTCGCCTTTGTATGTGGCTGTTGGGGAAAATGGTAGCCTCTTTCAAAGGCCATCCCATTCGCTCAGTTCCACTGAAGGGGACTTCAACACGCCATTCTATCCTCTTGAAACAAGAAAATCCAAGCCTTAGACCTCCCTATGTCCCTCTCCCGAACAGTTCGGCAGAGCCTTTGCTGGTGGCTAGTTCCCCAGAACTTACTTAGAGGGAAGTCTTTTGTTCCCATATCTTGGCAGGTTGTGACCAGGAGCAGCATTTTTACAAAAAAGGAAAAAGGATCCATACCCAGACACTTTAGAGAAGCCCATGATGGCAAAGTGGAGGGCCTAAAAGTTTTTGGTATAGAGGCCATCCAAAATGATTTAGATAGTGGGAAAAAATACCAAATTCTCTGTAAGAGAGAGGCTTTCTGGATTTTTACCCTGGGCACTATGGTGCCGAATGGGTTAAATGAGGAAATTGAATTGCACACAATAACATGAAAAACAATGCACCCACTGAATAACAAGGAGTAGGACATCTAGGTAAAAAAGATTTGGCAACCCAAGAAGGCTCCCATGGGCCCATTTTGATCATCATTTGGGTGCGCATGTGTGTATATATGTATGTGTGTATGTATGTGTGTATGCATGCATGCATGCATGCATGTACATGCGTGTGTACACACATATATATATATATATATATATATATATATATATATATATATATATATATATATATATATATATATATATATATATATATATATATATATATAGTGTATAGATTGGAGAGACTATTCATTATGAACGTAACATAAAATAGAATACAATATAGCAAAGCAGAAGAAAATAAAATCAAAACAACAAAAACTTTAGATGACGGTACTAGATATGAAGAGGCCATAATGCTAGGAATCCCCAAAGTAATCGAGGGAGGTTGTAATTTTAATTGTAATCTTGATTGCAATTTTAATTTTAACTTTTGTTATTTTAATTGTTATTGTAACTTTTTGAATTGTGCGGTTTATCTAATGTAGATTTTCAAAAGGGTCTGCAGTCTTCCCTTAAAGTTATGAAACGTGGGGTTTGATCATATGTACATACACATACACATCTAGAAACACAACTGGGCACATGACCATTGTGTTCCTTTTCTGTATGCATATGTACGCACTTTACCCGGGACCAGGTCCGCACCGTAAGTGTGAAAACCAGCCTAACATTACACTAGGATATTTCACCCTCCTACCACTGGAGGGGGCGCTTCACTCTTCCCCCATAGGAGAGCGCGACGTCGAGTACGTGTGACGTCCCAGCCCCTGTACTTTGAAGGCGGGAAGGCACTGTTTCCCTATTGGAAACAAAGAGACGTCGGATCCCTGTGGCTGGAGCGCACCCTCTTCCTGATACGGCGGGCGTGCGTTCCAGCCGTTTCACATGGAGTAGATGGGGCGAATGGATGGCTAGTGGCGTCCTCCAGGAGTAAGGTAGGCACACCGCAGCAACCTACAGTGGTGAAAACTAACTAACACACAAATAGGAGGGTACTTTCTAATAAATACCCTGCCCTCACTATGCTAGTATAGACACCAAGATGCATCTGCTATGCACGTCTCCTACAGATAGCATGCAGTGCCTTTCTACACATGGGAATGCCCGCCCTATGTGGATCTTTGTGTGAAAGAGATATATATATATATATATATATATATATATATATATATATATATATATTATATATATATATATATATATATATATAGTATAATATAATAGCAACTACAAAAATGTATATAAAAATCTGTGTATATATATACACAGATTTTTATATACATTTTTGTAGTTGCTATTATACTGGTTTTTGGGTGCAACCCAGAGACGGGACCTTACCCACGGGAAGCATAGGCTGCTATAAGGGAAGCAAGTACTCAAGTGTGTGTGTGTGTGTGTGTGTGGGGGGGGGGGGGGGAGGGAGAGTGCGTGGGTGGCTTCTTATGTGTGTGTGGGGGGGGGGTCTAGGACAAGTCCCTCCCCCCTGGTAGGAGGAGTGACCCTGTCCATTCAGCACATGCTCTCTAAATTGTGCATATGGGTATTTATACCCCCACGAGCCCCACGACGAGGGAGCACTGAAGACCTCCAGGCTCTGAGGAAAGGGGTACGCCCCCGAAACGTGTCAGCCCTAACATCGACTCGAGATTCAAGCGATTATCGTGTTCTGCTGATGTTGTTGGACTTCTGCTGTATTGCCTTTGAAAGCCTGATTTTTAACTCCAATTTGTGAGTACAATGATTGATTTTAACATTTTAATAAAATTCATTTAGCGGTATCACACTAGGTTGGTGCGCCCTCCGTTCTTTTCTCTTTTTTTCTTAGGTTGTGACCAGATGCCAGTCTTCTGGGCTGGGGTGCAGTTCTGGAGGGCCTGTCTCTCCAGGGAAAGTGGTCGACCCCCGAGAGGTCTCTACCCATCAATCTGCTAGAGATTCGGGAAGTTCGTCTAGCCCTGTCGGCTTGGACGGACAGGTTGAAGGGTCTCCCAGTCAGGATTCAGTCCGACAATACCACAGCTGTGGCATACATAAATCACCAGGGGGGCACAAGGAGTCGTGCAGCCCAAAGAGAAGTGGATCAAATCCTGATCTGGGCAGAGAAGTATGTCCCCCTGCATATCTGCGGTTTTTATTCCAGGGATAGACAATTGGCAGGCAGACTTTCTAAGTCGCCAACATTTGCTTCCAGGGGAGTGGACTCTTCACCCCGACATCTTCCAGGGCATTTGTCAGAGGTGGGGAATACCAGATGTGAATCTCTTTGCATCGAGGTTCAATGCGAAGGTAGGCAACTTTCTGTCCCAGACGAGGCATCCAATCGCTTGCGGAACAGATGCGCTGGTGTTTCCATGGGATAAATTTTCCCTAATTTATGCGTTTCCTCCGCTGCAATTATTACCCCGCCTCCGCCGGATAAAGTCTGAAGAGAAATCAGTGATTCTGGTCGCTTCGGCTTGGCCCAGAAGGACCTCTGCGTAAGGATATCGGTGGGACAGCCATGGACCCTTCCGCTTCGTCCAGATATGCTGTCTCAGGGGCCAATATTCCACCCTTCCTTACTGGCTGTTGAATCCCATATCCTAAAGAGGAGGGGTCTCTCTAATTCAGTAGTATCTACTTTCATTAATGCCAGAAAGCCAGCGTCCAGGCTGATTTATTACAGAGTTTGGAGATCTTATGTGGCCTGGTGCGAAGCCAAGGGGTGGCATCCCTGGAGGAATCTCATTGGCAGAATTTTTTAATTTTCTGCAGATGGGGGCAGACACGAAGTTTGGCCTTAAGCACCATTAAAGGCCAGATCTCGGCCTTATCAATTTTGTTTCAAAGGCCACTGGCTACACATTCTCTGGTTAAAACCTTTTTACAAGGGGTGATCAGAGTCAATCCTCCAAGCAAGACCCCCTTGTGTCCGTGGGATCTGAATCTGGTCCTTTCTGCCTTGCAGAAGCAACCTTTTGAGCCATTGGCTCACATTCCATTGGTCCTCCTGACCAGGAAGATGTTTTTTTTTTATGGCCATAACTTCTGCTAGGTGGGTATCTGAGTTGGCGGCCTTATCATGTAAGGAGCCATACCTAATTTTTCATAAGGACAGAGTGGTCCTACGGCCTCATCCGGCTTTCCTTCCTAATGTTGTTTCTAACTTTCATTTGAACCAAGGTCTGGTTTTCCCTTCCTTATACCAGAACCTAGTTCTGCAAAGAAGTCATTGCATACGCTAGACATACTGAGAGCAGTTAAGATCCATCTTGGGGCTACTGCTCAGGTCCGGAAAACTGACGTTTTGGTTTATTCTGCCAGAAGGTCCCAGATGTGGACAGGCAGCATCAAAGTCCACCATCTCCAAATGGATTCGACAGATCATTACTCAAGCTTATGGCTTGAGGGGAAACGTTCCCCCGTTTAAAGTGGAGTTCCACCCATTTTTTTATGTTTGTCTGTGCTGCATGCCCTAATCTCATAGTTTTCAGAATGGACAATTTTTATTTATTTTGTAGTCCTTCATTACTTTCTCTTCCTTATTAGCCTAGGCTATTAAGTCACAAGGCTATTTGCAAGGGTTTCTGGGATAGGCATCATGTTTCCCAGTAGTCCTTGCAAACCTGACTGAAACCTATTACATTGCTTGTGCAGCACGGAGCATGTGCAAGATATGCAAAGCTGAAATCCAGGAAGTCGTACAGTCTGGCTTCATGATGCCCACACTTAAGATGGCCACGGTCTATTTCTAGATTATAAACTATTTAAATGCTGTAAAAACCTAACAAAACGGACCTTAGTTTACAGACTAACTTTACTAGAATACATTCAGCTTCTTGTATTACAGGGGTATTTATATTTAAAAAGTGAAATTGTGGGTGGAACTCCCCTTTAAGGTTAAAGCACATTCCAATAGAGTGGTAGGTACTTCCTGGGCAGTGCATCATCAAGCCTCCATGGCTCAGGTCTGCAAGGCCGCGACTTAGTCATCTGTCCATACTTTCACAAAATGTAACCAATTGGACATAAGGAAAAATGAGGAAAGCGCCTTTGGGCGCAGTGTGCTGCAGGCTGCAGTTTGATTCCATATGTCTGATGGCGCCCGGCTTATTTTTGGGGTCTCCCTCCTCTCATTAGCATTGCTTTGGGACGTCCCACATAGTAATTACTATGCTTCTCCGTGTCCCGTGATGTACGATAAAGAAAATAGGATTTTAAAACGGCTTACCTGTAAAATCCTTTTCTTGGAGTACATCACGGGACACAGAGCTCCTCGCCCCTCTTTATGGGGAAATTGGGACACTTATTGCTTGCTACAAAACTGCGGTACTCTCAGTGTGGGATGGGTTATATAGGGAAGGGAACTTCCTGCCTTAAGGGCGTGCCAGTGTCCATCACCTGAAGGTAGACTCTAAAACCCACATAGTAATTACTATGCTTCTCTGTGTCCCGTGATGTACTCCAAGAAAAGGATTTTACAGGTAAACTGTTATAAAAATCCTATTTTTTTGTGTCTTAGGAACTGGCCAGCCTTGTAAGAAATTACTGGCAGGCTTCTCCTTTCATGGGGAGTGTTTGGCGATCATTTGGACAAACATATCCAGAAGATTTCTGGAGGGAAGAGTTCTCTACTTCCTGTGAAAAGCGCCAAATGTCCCTCATTTAAAACTGCAGGGACTGCTTCCTAAAATGTCTTGGCACCAAGGCAGTTCCCCCGCCAGCGGCAGGGCCAGAAAAAGCCCTGGGTCCAAAACTCTTCTAAACCCGGCACAAAGCCCTCCTTTTGAGGAGATACCCCCACTCTATCGGGTCGGGGGAAGGCTGCACTTTGCGGACATTTGGAGAACAATAGTTGAGTACGAGTGGGTCACCTCAACTATATCCCACGGTTACAAGCTGGGGTTGCGGGGGGGGGTTCCCCCTCTGAGGTTTTTAAGATCCAACATTCCTTCGGATCCTCCAAAAAGAGACTTATTACTTCAAGACCTATATATCGTTTAGTGCATTTGAGTGATTGTAGAGGTTCCTGTACCCGAAAGGGGCATTACGTGAACCTTTTTTACGATTCAAAAACCATACTGGGACCCAAGGCCCACCTTGGACCCAAGATCCCTGAACCAATATCTACTAATCAAGTCCTTTTGAATGGTGTCTGTTCGCTCAGTAGTAGCTTCACTCCAGATAAGAGACTTTCTAGCTTACATCAATATAAAGGAATCGTATCTACACGTACTTATCTTTCAATCTCATCAGAGGTTTCTGCAGTTGCAGTATCGTAACGTCACTTTGTGTCTCTACCCTTCGTGCTTGCTACTGCCTCCCGGGTGTTCACAAAAGTCCTAGCATCATTACTGTGTCGTTTAAGGGCCTAATGAATTATGGTGCTTGGGTATCTGGATGACGTGTACAGAGATCACTCGCTACAAGCTCTAGAACGGAGCATAACATGTACAGTGCAGTATTTGGAAAGCTTAGGCTGGATCGTAAATACCGAAAAGTCAAACTTGGAACCAGCTCAAAGTCTAAATGATCTAGGTCTGATCCTAGATACAGTCCAGACAAGAGTATTCTTGCCACCCGCAAGGATCTGTGCACTGTCCATTCGACTGAGTCTTCTAGGGAGGATGGTATCCTTATTTGAGGCAGTGTCCTATGCCCAGTTCCATTCCAGGCCACTACAACAAAACATCTTGTTGGCTTGGAACAGGAGAGGAAAAGCCCTGGATTATCCAGTGTTCTTATCTCCTCAGGGACGCTTAAGCCTACGCTTGTGCTTACAGGATCAGAATCTGGGGGAAAAAGGAAGATCCTTCCTCCCAGTAACTTGGAGAGTACTGACTACAGATGCCAGTCTCTCAGCTTGGGGAGCGACCCTAGAGGGAAGCACAGCTCAAGGAAAGTGGTCAAGGACAGAACAGATCCTGCTCATCAACCTCCTGCAATTATGGGCAGTATGTCTGGCCCTACAGTCCTGGACAATGGAGCTTCAGGACTACCCTATCAGAGTTCAGTTCAACAATGCCACTGCAGTGGCCTATATAAACCACTAAGGCAGTACCAGCAGTTGTTCACCTCTGAAAGAGGCAGTCCATATCCCGAAAATAGAGAACTGCAAAGCAGATTATGTCAGCTGCCAGCAGATCTGCTCAGGCCCAGAAGGCCTGGTTTCCCAAAGATTGTGAGACTAACAATGAACAGGCCATGGACACTTCCAAAGCGCCCCATATCTACTCTCTCGATGTCCTATATTATACCCTAATTTACAGTCTCTAAATTTGACGACATGGCTATTGACCATGGCATCTTGGGACCAGTAGGTCTACTCGAGTAAATGCTATAATAGCTGTTTCTAGGAAGATCCAACATAAGGTCTGGAAGACTTGTATTGCTTGGTGTGAAGCCAAAAAATACGTGATTGGGATAATTCTCTTTTTTCTACAGTTGGCTTTAGAAATCAATTTGGCTTGGAGTACAATCGGAGGTCAAGTTTCGGCCCCATCTGTATTCTTCCAAAGGCCTTTGGCCTCCCATTCACTGATCCAAACCTTTATGTCCTTGGGACTTGAACTTGGTGTTGTCTGTGTTACAGAAACAACCATTTGAGCCTATTAAGGAAATTCCATTAGACTTGCTGTCACGCATGCTAGCCTTCCTGATGGCTATCACCTCAGCTGGGAGGGTGTTGGAGTTGGCGGCCCTGTCATGCAGGGAACCATATTTAATCCTTCACCACGACCTGGACGTTACTTTGCCACTTTTTTTTTTCTCTGCCTCGTTCAGCAGAAGATGACTGCACTCTTTGGACGTTGTCCGGGCAGTCAAGGTTTATTTGTCTAGATTTCCGGAGATCCAAGAATCAGACTTTTGGTATAAAAAAACAACAAAGGACCCAAGAAAGGGCAGCAGCTTCCATCATCAATTGGTCATTCAGGCCTACGGTCTGAAACATAAAGCTCCTCCCTTCTTGGGCTGAGAGCTCATTCTACCAGAGGTGTAAGAACCTCCTGGGCCTTTCACTATCAGGTATCTGGCTCAGATTTGTAAGGCTTCTATCTGGTCTTCAGGGCATATGTTCACAAAGTTTGTCAAGTGGATGTTCACTCAGCCAAGGATTCTGAAGGTTACTGAAGTAACTTCCTGTATGGGAGGGGTTATGTAGGGGAAAACTTCCTGTCTAAAGACCTTGGTCTACCAGTGTCCATGACTCTGTGTCCCATGATGTATGAAAAAGAAAATGATTTTACAGGTAAGTATGATGAAAAATATATCCCATTTCTCCCACTCTACAAGACTCTGGTCCAGCCGCACCTAGAGTATACTGTCCAGTTCTGGGCACCAGTCCTCAGGAAGGATATACTGGAAATGGAGCAGGTACAAAGAAGGGCAACAAAGCTAATAAAGGGACTGGAGGATATTGGTTTTAAGGAAAGGTTGCGAGCACTGAACTCTTTCTCTCTGGAGAAGAGAAACTTAAGGGAGGATATGATTTCAATTTACAAATACCGTACTGGTGACCCCACAATAGAGAGAACTTTTTTGTGGAAGGAAGTTTTAACGATACGTGGCTACTCATTAAAATTGTAAGCTAAGAGGTTTAATCTTAAGCTACCTAGAGGGCTCTTTACTGTAAGAGCGGCAAGGATGTGGAATGCCCTCAGATGATCTTTTTATGGACGCACAGTGCTGTTTTCAGGCCCCTAGATTAGTCATTTAAATTGGGATGCTTTTAAACAAGGATTAAAGAGGAGCTATAGGTCCTTAAAAAAAGGGGGGGTACACATGAAAGAGGTAGTATGTAACCTTTTTAAAATCTTTTTTTTTTTTTTTGTACTGTACATGCATTTCAGAATTTTATATATAAACGGAAAAAAAATGTTTAGAACGGATTAACCTGA
The DNA here is from genome assembly GCA_029574335.1 of Rana kukunoris. Taxonomy (NCBI): domain Eukaryota; kingdom Metazoa; phylum Chordata; class Amphibia; order Anura; family Ranidae; genus Rana; species Rana kukunoris. Next base: position 46,994 of record JAJQKJ010000558.1, read on the forward strand.
TTTACATTGAACCCTATGGGAAAATTTGCCTCGGTTCTTCACCAGGATTGCTTCATGAATCCAGGTTTGTGAACCAAGGTATTGCTGTACTAGTTTAGCCACAACTTTAAAGAGAACCTGTCGGGGTGGCTGTTATTTGTCATAGCTGAAGCTCCCGTGCAGCACTGGAGGCTGATATTGCTGCGTTCCCAGAAGCCGTGGTAGTTATGGAGAGGTGCACACTTTTGTGGAATCGTACGCCTTAATTGTCCAGCCGCCCATCTGTGCTATAGCTCATTGCTGTCTTTGAGGCAATCAATCAGAGCACAGAGCCATGTAGTGGCTACATTTGTTTTATTTTTTTAGACCCTTTTTCCCCCTTCGGTTTTGATCTGGCAAGTAACACCTCCTCTATTGGAGTACCTTTACTTTGCGTGAAGGTGCATAGACACTTTTGGACAGCAGCACATTGCCCATCCGAAAGGAGGGGAGTTTTGGACGTAGTAGCAGATTTCAGTAACAAATTTGAAGCCAAGTTCCAGCTCACACTTTTTATAGGCAGTTACCTCGCCCCCCACAAAAATATCACTAGGTGAAGAGATGGTATTCTGCATACCTTGGTTGTAAAGGGTGGTTATTTGAGTTACTGTTGCCTATCATCTTTAACCAATCTGCCCATTCTCCTCTGACATCAAGGCATTTTAATCCACACAACTTCCACTCGCTGGATATTTTCTCTTTTCTGGCCAGTCTCTGTAAAGAGATAGTTGTGCATGCAAATTCCAGTAGATCACCAGTTTTTGAAATGCTCAGACCAGCCATCTGGTACCAACAACCATGTCACGTTCAAAGTCACTTGTATCCCCTTTCTTCTCCTCTCTGATGCTCGATTTAAACTTCAAGTTTTCACTATGTCTAGATGCCTAAATATATTGAGTTGCTGCCATGTGGTTGGCTGATATAACAATTTGTGTTGCCAAGCAATTGAGCAGGTGTACCTAATAAAGTGGCTGATGAGTGTATTTATGTGGTATTTACATTTTTTGTATTTGTTTATTGTTTGAGGAGATTTGATACTAATTAGTGCTGGAAAATGCATCACAATAGGAACCCCTGAAGAAGCAATTTCCTGTACCTGCCCCTGCACACAGACTTTCATCTACTTTGGCATATTCGCTTCCTTTATTTGGGGGTATAGATGGCAACCGTTAAAGTCCCTTTGTTCCTTTCTTTCCTTTTTTTCTGATTATTGTTTTTTTTTTTTAATCCAGAAAAAAAGTTTATTGAGATACAGGTAAAAAAGAAACATACATCGAGGTTTCAAATATAAAGATAAGATCCAGAATAAACAGTCACATAGTCTATTAAAGAAATACCTGCCCACTGCACCATCCATACACACATTATTCGCAGAGCCCAACCATGCCCTCCTCCACCTCCCATCGTATGCATCTCCCCACTTTCCCCAAAGAGGTCCTGCCCCACTGTACTCCCCCAGGTTAATTGACCAGGCCCAGCAGCCTGCCCATAACCAGATCCAACGGGGCCAGTCCCGGTACATCCAGCCATGCACCCCACAGCTTCTCAAATTTCTGAGGGCACCCCCTGTGCTGGTATATTACCTTCTCCTTCCTGAGCATTTCCCCCATTATATTGATCCACTCTTTCAGACTGGGGGCCTCCTCCGATATCCAGTGAGACATTATTAGCTTACGGGCTGTGAATAGAGACCTAATTACCGCCACTCTAGTACCCTCTTCCCATTCCAATTCTTCCAGTATGAGCAGCAGACAATGTTTTGGGTCAGTGGGCAGCAAGACCTGGAACACCCTATTCACGGTGTCCACCACTCCCTTCCAGTATGTGTGAAGCTTCGGGCATCTCCACAGTAGGTGAATCAGGTCCCCGGGATCTCTCTTACACCAATTGCATAGTGGGGTGGGTCGTAGCCCCATGGTGAACAATCTGTGAGGGGTGTAGTACACCCTCAATAGTAAATACAGTTGCGACACCTTGTGGGACACATTCAGAGAGCAAATTGGTACAACCCGGAGTGCCTCCTCCCACTGCTCGCCGTCCATCGGGCCCACTTCCCCCTCCCACTTGGCCCTCACTTTCAGCGGGTGTTTGGTCAAGAAGCTATGTAGCAGCATATTGTAGCATTGAGAAATAAACCCCTTGGTATTAGCTGCCCTTGTAATCAAGTTAAACAAAGGGGTAGGGGAGGGGGTCCACTCTGAGGCCCTACTCTGGGCCTTCACTGCATGTCTGAGTTGCATATAGTAGAACCTCATCGACTGAGGAAGCCCGAAAAGGTCCCGCAAGGTCTCGAAGGAAAGCAGTTCCCCGTTCCTAAATATCTGCCCCAGATAGACCACTCCATATCTCCTCCAAAGTGCCCCATGCTGCAGCCTAGCGAGTTCCGGGTACGAGGTATTGGACCAAATGGGACTATAGTCTGTGAATCCTGTCACCCCCTGTAAATACCTAGCCTTGTTCCAAACTTTTTGAATAAGGTTATATGTCGGGTATTGTTCGGTTTCCCAAAAGCTAGTGATTCCAGAGCAGATGTCACCGACTCCCCCCCAACTGTGTGAAGCATCACCAGTTCTGAGGAGCCGCGTCCCTCCCCCTCCCCCCCTGCCCAGTATGGACTGTACCTATCAAATGCTGTAGCTGAGCGGCTATATAGTACAGCCATAGGTTGGGTAGGGCGAGCCCTCCTTCATCCTTTGGGCACTGAAGATGCTCCAATTTGATCCTAGGTGTGCGGTTTTTCCATATGAGCGAGCGAAACAGTGAGTTAACAATTCTGAATACTTTCAAGGTCACCACTATGGGGGCGTTATGCAGCACATAGAGCAGCTGGGGCATGAGGATCATTTTGATCAGGTTCACCCTACATGCAACTGACAGGCAGAGCGAATTCCACGTCTTAATGCGGTCACAAAATTTTTGCAGCAGCGGGGACACATTCAGTCTTCCATATTCACATATCTTGGGCGTCACCTGGATACCCAGGTACTTGAATGAGGCAGACAAAGGCACCGTGAGAGAGGCCGGTGGGGCCCCCCCTTCATCAATAAGCATCAGTGAGGATTTAGTCCAGTTTATCTGTAGCCCTGAAAATCTACCAAATTCTCCAATTAAGGCCATAGCCCCCTTCAGCGAGCTCTCTACATCCCCAAGCAGAATCATAGTATCATCCGCATATAGCATTATTTTCTCTTGTCTGTCTCCGTATCTAAACCCCACTACCTCCGAGCTGGTTCTAATCTTAATTGCAAGAGGTTCTATCGCCAGGGCAAAAAGTAGAGGCGATAGTGGGCAGCCCTGCCGCGTGCCCCGTCCCAGTGAAAAAGTCTGCGACACCGCCCCAGACGACCGAATGGCAGCCTGTGGATTATGATATAACAGCCGGACCCAGGAAACGTAGGCGTCACCGAACCCGAACCTCCCGAGGACCTCCCATAGGTATTCCCACTCGACGCTATCGAAGGCCTTCATAGCGTCCAGTGAGAGCAGAGCCCTTTGTCCCATATTGTCAGCTGGGGACTGCATATTAACCACTTGCCCACCGGGTTTGTTTTTCAGATTCGGTGTTTACGAGACTAAAACTGTTTTTTTTGCTAGAAAATTACTTAAACCCCCCAAACATTATATATTTTTTTTTTCTAACACCTAGAGAATAAAATGGCAGTCATTGCAATACTTTTTGTCACACCGTATTTGCGCAGTCTTACAAGCGCACTTTTTTTGAAAAAAAAACACTTTTTTGAATAAAAAATAAGACAACAATAAATTTGCATATATTGTGAAGATAATGTTAGCCCGCTTAAAAATTGCGCCCCGCTCCGTGGCATGGCGTCAAACTTTTACCCTTAAAAATCTCGATAGGCAACGTTTAAAAAATTCTACAGGTTGCATTTTTTGAGATACAGAGGAGGTCTAGGGCTAGAATTATTGCTCTCGCTCTAACGATCGCGGCGATATCTCACTTGTGTGGTTTGAACACCGTTTTCATAGCGGGCGCTATCGCGTTGCGTTCGCTTCTGCGCGCGAGCTCGTCGGGACGGGCGTTTTTACATTTTTTTTTTTGTTTTCTTATTTATTTTTAATTAGTTTATAATTTTTATACATCGAAATAATTAAAAAAAAAAAATTATCACTTTTATTCCTATTACAAGGAATGTAAACATCCCTTGTAATAGAAAAAAGCATGACAGGTCCTCTTAAATATGAGATCTGGGGTCAAAAAGACCTCAGATCTCATATTTAGGCTTAAATGCAGAAAAAAAATGTCATTTATCAAATTTCAGAAAAAAAAATGTTTCTTTAAGACGCTGGGCGGAAGTGACGTTTTGACGTCACTTCCGCCCAGCAGAGCTGTGGGGGACGGGTGGGGGCGATTTTTCCCTCACTCGTATCCCAACACAGCCAGCAAGAGGACCCGATCGCCTCCGCCGTTACCGACAGTCCGGTAAGCGGCGGAGAGCGCGGTTACCGATAACGGCGATCTTGCGGCGATGCCGCTGGGACCGCCATATTGTGTACAGCACTGCCCATGGAAAAGATGGATATCTCGGTTGTGGCAGCAGCTGCTGCCGTTAGAGATATCCATCTTTAAAGTCATGACGTATTTTGACTATGACACCATGGGCAAGTGGTTAAGAAACCGCCTACGCAAGTTGACAGCCGTCGACTTGTTAGGCATGAAGCCCGCTTGGTCCGGGTGGACCAGGCTAGTGATGACCCCGTTCAGCCTAATCGCTAGCATTTTAGCTAATAACTTAATATCGCTCTGTAGCAGCGATATCGGCCTGTAGGAGCCCGGGTCTAAAAGGTCCTTGTTGGGTTTCAGTATTAACACTATGTTAGCCGTAGCCATAGAAGCAGGCAAAATCTGTCGCTCCCTTGCTGCGTTAAAGACCGTTAAAAGTTTTGGGAGGAGGATATCTGCATAGTGTTTGTATACCTCCATGGGTAATCCATCTGCCCCCGGAGCTTTACAGTTAGGGAACTCGGCTAACGCCGCCTACAGCTCCTCCAAGGTAAAGGGGGCGTCCAGGGCCTTCCGCTGTGCAAGTCCCAGTCGGGGAAAGTCAATGTCATGTAAGTAGGTCAATAGATCTGTCTGGGTAAACTGCTCCGTGGGGAGGTACAACGTCTCATAGAATCGAGCTAGCTCTGCCAAAACCAGGTCTGGGGAGTTCACTATCTTGCCCTCCCTAGTTTTGATTGCCCCAATACTGGGAGATCTTTGTTGGGAGTTGGCTATCCTAGCCAACATGCGCCCTGTACTTTCGCCCTCCTCAAAGAAAGCCAGTCTGGAAAAAAATAGTTTCCGTTCTGCCTTGGAGGACAGCAGCCGCTCATATGCTGATTGAACGGACTGCCATGCCTCCCTGGCAGCCTCCGTCGGGGTTTGCACGAAAGCCTCCTCCAGGGCCGCTACCTGTTTTTCAAGGTCCTCTCTGAGCCCGGAAGAGTCTTTTTTCACCCTGGTAATTTCACGGATAAGTAACCCCCTCACATACGCCTTAAATGCGTCCCACCGCTCAGCTGGGGATTCGGCAAACTCTCTACTATCAAACTCCCGCATGCTCCGCTCCACCTCCTCGTGTGTCAGGAATAATTTCAGCCAAAAGGCGTTAAACTTCCATGGGGCCCTAGGAAGTCTAGAGGGTGGGGAGATAATCAGGGTAATCACTAAGTGTGAGTGATCCGAGACACTACGGGGCTGATAGACCACATCTGAGATGGATGGGAGCATTGCAGGGTTACTCACTGCCAGGTCTATCCTGGACAAAGTCCCGTGCGTTTTGGAGAAGCAGGAGAACTGCCTCTCCAGCGGGTACCGTAACCTCCACACATCAACCCACCCCACCTCATTGAGCAGTCTCAGCAACGGAGATTCCCTCGAAGTGGCAGAGACCCCAGAACCTGGGTGTCTGTCAGCGGAGGGACTCAGCCAACAGTTAAAATCCCCCACTATCAATAGCTGCAGGTCCGGCCTGCTCTCCAAATAGGCCAGCAACATCCAGAGCACCGTCACCGTAAACGGTGGGGGTACGTAAATACAAGCCAATATACAGTGCAGTTTACCCACCCGGCAGTGCAGAAATACAAACCGACCCTCATCTACCCGCACATCTAGTTCCTGAAAGTCAATTGAGGCATGTATCATTACACTCGCACCCCTAGAATACGAGGTGTGAGTAGAATGTTAGGCCTTGCCCACCCAAGCATATTTAAGGCAACATTGTGTTTCAGTGGTTAAATGCGTTTCTTGCATACATAGAATCGTGGGATGATACTTCTTCAAACAAGTAAACACCATCATACGTTTCAGTGGGGAGCCGAGGCCCCTCACATTCCAAGAGATTATGGGCAGTTCAGCCATTGGAGAAAAAAAAACATGAGTTAAATGGCAAAGACACCCTGAATGGGGGCGGCTCCCCCTCAAGGGATGGCAATTCCAAGCAGGTACTGGGAGTCCCGGGCATGATTAGGGATATACAGTCATAGTTCCATGGTGCAGTAGCAGTCAAACAGAGTTCTCGATGAAGATGGTAAATTTGCAAAGAACTAAAGGCCCGGGCCGACAACGGTTCAGACCCGTACTTCTGGCCTACAATCTGGAAACAACACATTAGTCTGAAAAAGGAAAAGAAACGAGTCCATAAGGCACATTTCCTCCACGTTTCATGTGGAGAGATCGCATTTTCCTTGCAACTTTACAAGATGACTCAGAGTTCACATCCTAATATAACTTCTCCCAGCAGAACATTGCAGAAACACAAGTGACATGAAAAAGATAGTGTGACGGTGGTTGAAAATATCCCCGTCAAGCATTCCCTTCTCCTTCCATAAAATAAACCACCCAATATTCCATGGGTAGGAATATCCCTGGCATCACCGAATAATCCACACATGAGCCAAGACTTAATGCTGGATGTAACAGGACACACTTTAATGGCAAAACTCTGCAGATTTATATACACAGTTTACAAGCTTGTCATCAATCAAAGAACAATGAAATCTCCACCCCCTTTTCCACACACTGGGGGTTTCCATACAGAGGCATTTCGGCACCGCAAAGCTTGACACATCACATTCTTTAATTGAATTCAATTAACCTTTAGAATACACAATCACAGATCTAAAAGACATTTAGTAATTATCTCCCAGAGACAGAAGCCCCCAGGGGTAATTACTACAATGAAGCAATCAGAATAACAATTAACACCTCTACACACTGGACAATAAAATGTATCTCACAAGCCCGACTCCGGTATGCCATTGAAGGGTCATTGTCCAATTATCCAGGTCTATAGGCACACAGACATTAAAATTAGCAGGGAGAGAATTACACTGAAGTATATAGGCAATTGCATAAAAGTCCTTCACAGATAGAAACTCACTTTTGTGTGGAACTGTAAGAGTGTAGGCAACAGAGTGAGTACCTCCATCGGGGGGGGGGCATCCATCAATCCCACCGTACGTGGGTGCGCAAACAATGCACTAAAAAGGCAGGACAGAGGAACCCGTTACAGCCTCTGCAGAATCAGTCTCCCTCCTCTTCCCTTTCTCGGTGACGCAGGGCCTGTTCATTACGATCCAGCCATACTGCAGCATCCTGGGCCGATTCAAAAAAGTGGGTCTGCCGGTCAGCGGTGACCCTCAGCTTAGCGGGGTAAAGCATAGCATAAGGTAGTTGTAGTGCACGTAGACGTCTTTTCACATCTGAGAATTTGGCTCGCCATCGCTGTACCTCTGCTGAGAAGTCGGGGTAGAAGGACACCCGGACTCCGTTCACCCGGACGTTGGCATTCTCCCTGGCATGTCTCAGCACCGCTTCCCTGTCCCTATAGTGCAGTAAACGGGCCAGGATGGGTCTGGGGAGGCGCCAGGCTGTGGTGGGCGACCAGGTGTGCGGTGCGCCCGTTCAACTGTAAAGAATGGGGAGAAGGCCTCCTTTCCAAATACTTCCACCAGCCACCCTTCAATAAAGGTGGTGGGGTCCCGGCCCTCCGTTTTCTCTGGCAACCCCACTATGCGTACATTATTCCGGCGTAATCTGTTCTCGATGTTATCTGCTCTAGCATTAGTGTCTCTGGCTAGCTGGTGTGCTGCATGGGCCTCACGAACAACTGGGGGCAGCTTATCCTCCACCTCACTCACCCTGCTCTCCACAGCCGTTGTGCGTTCCCGGATCTTTTGTAGATCTTGTCGCAGCAGGGACACATCTTCTCTGAGGCCCCCAAACTGTTCCTTAAGAGTATTCACTGACGCGGTGCAGACATGAACCGCTCTTAGTATCTCAGCCAGGGTCGGTTGCTCTTGCTCAGGGTCCCCAGTCTCCACATTAGCAGCAGCCGGGAATGACATAGATTGATCCCCTGCATCAGCCCGCTCAGCACTGCCCCAAGCCCCACCATCCAGCTGTCCCTGAGAGGCCTGCAGCGTCATAGAGGCATGCTCCGTCCCCCCCTTCATCCTGATCCGGGTGGCCCCCCAGCTTTTGGGTGTAATAGGTCATGTCCCTCGGGTACTCCTTACCCTGTAGCTTTGCAGCCTTTTTGCTGGTCCCTTCCTTGGGCTTGTCGGCGCCTCGTGGTGTGCGGAGAGCCGGGGCCGCGCCGGCGCCATCTTGGATTTCTAGCGCCGGACAATCTTCCTTTTTTTTGGTCATTCCGCGGGTGCAGAGAGCCGGCGGGTGGACCGGGAGGGTAACCGGGTCGGTAGCCAGCGGGAGAGCCGTTTAGATCCGTCAGATCGCTGCTGGGAGAGGATCAATAGCAAGTGCTGCGGAGGAGCTGTGAGACACACGTCTTCTCACATGCCGGTCTTGGCTACGCCCCCCTCCTGATTATTGTTAATGAATGTGGTGCTACGTTAATCAAGTTATGTCTCACATTTGATGCTACAGCTTCTAATGTAAGCTTGTCAAATTAAGCTTTGACAATAAATCCTAGTACTCTGTTATCTTGCTTGCAAAAGACCCACATGTAATGCTGTTTTCTGGTCCATTCTTACTGCCCATCTACAATGACTTTGGTCACCTCTGGCCTTCAGATCATTATTGGCTACCTACTGCCTGAGATCTTGCCTTGCACCATGAACGTATTCCATCACCTCCACTTGGTCTATATCTAGACACAGGGGGACAGTCCTGCTCCAACAGGTGACCCTAGCTCAAGTTCTCTTAAATCTAAATCAAAACCAAGAACATTTTTCCCTACACTGCAGGGTTAAATGTTTTTTGTTTTTTTTTTTGGTCTGGGGACAACTAAAAAGGACTTCTTACTTAAAGAAATACAGCCAAACTCATTTGGCTGTACTTCTCCTGTGGATCACAGGAGTGCAGTTTATTCTGCACTCCTGTTATCCGTTTTCAGCAGACAGCGGGATGAAGTCACAGAACCGGTCCAAGCCCGACACATGCCTGGACGGACACTCACCAGCTCTCTGCGCAGAGCTGTGAGAAACTTGTGATTAACTGTTTGTGTTTGCTCGATTCTCAGTGTTGGAGGTGCCGGGGGACGTATGCAGCATTGGCCAGTTGGGAAAGAATCCTTACTTTTAGCATCTCCTGCTTCAGTTATAGCAGCAAATTCATATGTGTGCTAGTAGTCCTTGACTTGCTGTAGCTCTTGGGTAATAACCATACTACTCGGCAAAAGTCTTTAAACAGATTTGTATAGGAAGAGGGTATGTGCGTGACTAATTCTCTTGCTGAAAGGTGATTATTTTGTGTTCTTTGGTGCCTATTGGACTGCACAATCCTCTTTAGACTCTGCTACACAATTACTATTACAGTAAAGTAAAGATACGACCATAAAATGGAGTGCAAGGACTCCAATTGAATTTTAAAATAATAAACCAGTGAAAATGCTTTAATGATGGGAAGAAGTATATCCTTTTTTTTCTGCTTATAGTTTGTTGTGTGATCTGTCTTATTGCTCTTTTTTCCATAGGTTTTTCTACTTGTATCACTTTGCATTTTATGCCTACCACTACCGCTTCAATGGACAGTACAGCAGCCTGGCACTTGTGACATCCTGGCTTTTCATCCAGGTAATAGATGACATTCTGGTTTCACAGCCACTACACACTTCAAAATACAGTCCTGGCTTGCAATGCTATTTGTTAATGTTACAGTCCAGGCAAAAATGAAGATTAATCCATAAGGATTCAGGAGGAATAACCTATACCAGTGATGGCCAACCTTGGCAGCCCAGATGTTTTGCAACTACTTTTCCCACAATGCTCAACTACACTGCAGAGTGCATGAGCATCATGGGAAATTTAGTTCCAAATCATCTGTGGTTCCTAAGTTCGCTGTCACTGACCTATACTGTCTTTTGTGAAGGCATTGCTGTAATACTCTGGGCCACCCCAGCTACAAACCTTGCCCTGTTGCTAGTATTTTGGTGTTTTCTGGACACCATTTTGTGTTGTGTTTTAAAGTATAATGGGTGTTCAAGACACTGCCCACTGCAGGCTTCATTGTCTGTCTGAGTGGGTCAGTAGATATGGCTTCATGGTGAAGATGTAATTCTTCTAAATTGACATCTGTGCTGCCTAGCAGTCTTGTCTTGCCCACCTACAGTCCCAGGAACAGTTGGAGATATTTTTAGAACTGTTTTCATAGCATGTGCAATAGTTGCTTCTATAATGCAAGTATTTGTATAGTAATGCAGCTGGAGTTTTTTTGTATGTGTAACTTTCTTTTTCTTTACTTTCCAGCATTCAATGATCTATTTTTTCCATCACTATGAACTCCCTGCAATCCTCCAGCAGATTCGAATTCAGGAAATGCTCCTTCAGAACCAGCAGGCAGGTCAGAATCAGACAAGCCTTCAAGATAACCTAAATAACAATACTGCATCTGAGCCATCCATTGTAAACCCCCCACCTGCCCCTGGACTTGCCCTTCAACCAACTACATCTAGTTTGGGTGCTGTAGGCGTGATTTTAACGGACACTAACTCGGGCATGGGCAGTGCCGAAACATCACCTATAGAAGTTGGTATATCTGGTATAGCTCCACCGTCTGAAGAGTCGTCAACTTGGGAAGCTGCTTGCAGTGAATCTCCTGAACAAAGTACTGCAGAGGTGACACAGACTGGGGATCCTCCTCCCAGGTTGCCATCTGGTACACCTGGAAACAGCGCCCAGAAACTGATTGAACCCAAAGTGGAGAATGGATCCCTTCCCTCAGACTGTAACCAAGGATTTTTAGATACCAGCGACAATTTACAGCAAAGAAATTTCTCATCACGACTGCTTACAGAAGCTAGTGCTCCACAGCCAAATGCGCATGATGCAGAGCATATTGCTGTGGACTCCTGAACAGAGTTTCTTTCCCAAATATTCTTTCCATACAACCTTCATGTGGGGGGACTAGAATAAATGTACTTCCCCCTAGCAAGGAGCTGTATGGAAGATTTATTCCTCTGCTATTGGAGTCAGGGGCCTGCTGCACATTCAGTCCAGTGCATGCGTGTGTTGGTGTACACGCACTCAAACTTGACTGCATTTGCTTCAGTTTCATTTTTATTTTGCTGTTTAAGCTAAATGCCACAAAAAAAGTCGACGTCTGGGAAAATACAGCTGCATAATAGAGCAGGGGCAATGTTTCCCTAACATTTTAATGTAGGGTATTTTGTGGGCATACATGTTGTGCACTAGCTTCCCTACCTATGAATGTTAAACTGCTCATCTATGATCAGTCATATTTCATAAAATATATATTACCTGATCCGCTGCTGTTTAATTTCTTTATAAGAAGAGAAAATATGAGGTTTAAGATTACCCCACAATAGAAAGGCAAAGCATGGGTGATCGAGTTAGTTTGTTTAGAAATTTTTAAAGATTGGATTCAAAGTCTGATGTTTTTAGATCTACATCCACGTATTTCCTGTTTACAGTTCTATGGAATGTAAGTGTGTAAGCAAGGAGAAGTGTATTTGCAGAGTTCAAATAGGTGGCCCCATGTAGTCTGGAGAGCTGGTTGTAACACTGCTTGTGTTCAACCTATTTATGTATGTGCCTTTTTATCTGTGGCTGCAGACTAGGCCTGTGTTTGTATAAGGCCTGCTGTTTAACTGTGAAGCATAGCAAAGTGTCAGTGTTGGCCAGGACAACAAATCGGATCTTTAATCGTGTAACCAACACCACTGCAAAGATAGCAGGAATTTGGTTAATTTTGGTAACCGTTGCAGTTTGCTTTCTTCCAGTTCCATTAATCATCCTAAATGTGTAACATGTTTTTCTCTCATCTTGCACTTTTTGTATAATTCTATAAATCGCTGTGTATGTTGGTGTATACTTACATGCACTTGTTTTATGTGCTATAAAAGACTATATAAAACAAACATATTTGCTTGCTGCAGACTATAGCTGTATTCATAATTGCAGATTAGCATTTCTGATAAAATCAGTTTGCAGTTTTGACATGGGGCCAAAATAAATTTTTCTGCACTCAACACTGCCAATTTGGCAGAACATTGAACACTAAGAAAACTTTGCGGAGTGTAAAGTCCACCTTTTTCCCTGCAAAAAAGCTGCCATCACAACTGTCAAGGGCACAAAACTGGGAGAGAATTTGACTCTGTCCTATTCATATTAGGAGCTGCTAATAGCAATGGATAGGTTTTCTTCAAAAAACAACTTTAATGAAAGCCTTGATGAGTAATTTTGTAATTAGGACTCGCACGTGACTGTAGTAACACCATTATTTTATTGTCTTCTGATATGTCATTAAATAGTTTAATTGTCTTTAATTTATAATTGGAACACAATGGGCTGTCGACCTTTTTATGTACCTTTTCTAGTCTTAAGATTTCCTGTATTTTGTCCCTTATTGAGGCAGTTTTTTTAATTTTTTCTGGCCCAGTGCAATATTGTAATTAAGCCAAAAATAAGGTCCCTAAAGAAATACTGTGTTTAATTTATGCAAATTTGTCACACTGTACTTATGTTGATTTCCTTGCCAAGAGTAATTTGATGTATGATATGTAAACTACAGTACTAAGTAGATTTTACTTTGGGTTCACAAATATGATCCAAGCCCGGCTCCCCCATTCGCCCCCCCCCCCCAGCCACCACCACCACCTTTTTTTATTCTAAGTTCCGGATAGGTCAGTCTTAGGCTGGCCATACATTATACAATTTTATTTCCTTTAACCATGGGTGGGGGAATCCTTTCTGCTGTGCTATTGTATTCTGACAGTGGAAGGTTTTACTGCCATCAGATTACAATGATCACTAATGCTGGCTATAGCTGCAGCAGTGAATGTCTGGGGAAAAAAACATCAGTCTGGTTTTACTGAAGTTGATTAAGGCTTCATTCACACATAGCCGACTCCGTCGCAGTCCGTTCCGACGGAGTCCGCCTGTGTCTGCCAGCTCAGCGGGAGATCAGTCCGCAGATCTCCGCTGAGCCGACGGATGACAAGCTCCCCTCTGCTCACTGAGCGGGGAGGAGCTTGTCGAGTCCCGCTGTCCTCTATGGAGCGATCTGATGAAAACAGACAGCATGTCCGTTTTCATCAGATCTTTCCCGATCCGATCCGCATGGACGGATGGGGACGTGAGCCCCATACGTTTGTTTTTAGCGGATCGGATCAGGTCGGATGTCAGCGGACATGTCTCCGCTGACATCCGACGCTCCATAGGGGTGCATTGAGCGCCCGTTCAGGTCCGCCTGAAAAACTGACAGACGGACCTGAACGGATCCATGTGTGAACGAGGCCTAATAGAATCGACTGCATTTTGATACATCTATGGTTGGCCCTTAGGACCTCCAGTTAGGTTTGTGTAACTGCAGAATCTCCTGAAGAGACTCTGCTACAAAAGCAAATAAAGTAGTTTAAATTTAAAAACTCCCAACTGGAATAACATATTTTTTAGACCCATACAGTGGCAAATCCTCACATTTTGTGACCTGGCTGATATTTGATAGATGTTTTTTTTTTTTGATTTGTGCGTCTCGGCAAAGGCTTCTGCCGTTTTTGTGCAGACGCTTTAAATTTTGGACATGAGCGATATTGCAATTCTCTGCTATTGAACACCTTTTACCAATACTAGTGAACCTATGCTGAGATGAAAATGTAAAGCTATGTTAATAGAAATAGAATATTGGAAAGGCTAGAATGCTTGCCTTTCCTGGAGGAAATGCAGCTTTGAGCTCCCTCAGTTGTGATTTATGTGACCAATAGCTTAGGAATTTGCTCAACTGATTTCTGCAAAGAGGTTCAGTTTGAATAAAGCTGGCCATGGATGATAATTTGGCTGGCTCAGCAGGGAATGGCCAAATTTCGATCCATGTATTCCGTTTGAGAGGGGCCAATTTTCTGCAGCACTGATTAGTGTATTCTGACAGCAGAGGAGTCCCATCGTCTGAATAAAATAGCGCAGCTGGAAGGATTTCCCACCCACCCAAAATGGGACAACCTGTTCAAGGTTTTTTTTTTTTTTTTTTCGATCCGCCTGTTTGCTGTTTAAAAACAAGTGATCAATGTATGGTCAGCTTTATTCTGCCCCTTTTTTCTAACTGAAAATGGCATTAGTTCACATGACTGATACAGAAGAAAGGAGGATGGAGCAAAATTTTCATATAAAAGTTGATCATTTCCCTCCCTTTTACTTTCTGTGACCTGACTGTTTTTGGTAAAGCTGCATGAACTTGACCTCTATTTATTGAATCTGTTAAAGGGTAACTCCACTTTTGTGTGGAAAAATAAAAATAGCAAATAACATATAGCATATGCAATTGCAACACAAGTCACTGCATCACTGTAATTTTCTGCAAGATGCGATGCAATATGGCTACCTGGAGTCATTCTGTACACTGCTTGTGTGATTTGGATTACTGATTTTCCCAGAAGTCTGCACAAAGATTCAAATTCTATTTTGAGCATCCCCTGCAACAAAAATAGCATTTTTGGTGAGACACTCCCAAAGGGAAATCCCATCTAAAAGGTATCGGACCCTGCCATTTTCCTTATTAGAGCCCTGCAGGTGCAGCAGCTAATTGTAAAACCACTTCCATACAGGCTCTTTCTTCAGAACAACAAAAGGTAGGACTCTGCTACAAAGTTTGTTAAAATCCTTACAACGTACATGGATTTTAATTTTTTTATCAACAGAAATTGAGTTGCTCTTTTATATGGTTTTGCCAGACCAGCATCAAGGAAAAATCTGCTCCTGGAAAAAGTGACAGTCCTCTAACCCTCTTGACAGTGATGTAATTGAATTCTTTAAAAAAAAAAATCTTGGGTTGGGGGGTCACTTTTGGTTGTTTGCTTACCCATATGAACATCTAATTTAAATATTATGGATAAGATGAAAGTTTTAAAGCATAGATGTGGTTGTTGAGGACCAACTTGCAACTAGTTCACGAATAAATATAACCAAAATCAAGTGAAATGTGTAGGTGGGAGGGGGGTCTTATAAGTGTGATCTTTGGAATTTGCTGACCTTGTGACCTGATTGGCATTCTAACATTCTTATTTTGTCTTTTATGATGTATGTCTGCAGAATTAGGTAAGATATGGTTCCTCTTGAGTCTTTGACTCTGATCACGCTTTGCTAAAAATAGAGGCATATAGTGCCAACTTTGTCTTTGACCCATAGCAGATATATTTTGTCTTTAAGGATGTGGTTTGCAGAGACAAGCTTTGCTGCTGCAGACTAAGTGAATACTGGTAATTGCATAATTGTGGATAATTAATCTTGATACAGCAACTTCCCCTATGCACAGCCTGGAGTAGGCTTTGTTTTTAATTTCAGTGGACTGAGTACATACTGGGATAGATTTGTGCACAGCACCCAACATTCTATTTAACTGTACCTCATGAAAGTGATAAATGGTGTTTGTATATATGATAATAAATATTCTATCTGAAGTGTGGTGTGCGTTATCTTGCCAGTAGAGGGTTTCCAGTACAAACAATCTGTGTGGTTTCATGTTGTTGGTATGGCCGTATCCAAATAAATAAAAGATCCACGATTTCCTTCCTGTCAGAATGGCAATCTGCCTTTTTTACATAGGCAGGTTGCAGTTTTGTCTCTCTGGCTGATGTTTAGCGGGTGCCCGTTACCCACTCCACCGATTGGCTCGTGCTGTGTGTGATCCCAGCTGGAGAGCGCCAACGGTGGCATGTATTTGCGCCCCCCTACCTGAAAATTTAGGATCATTACATTATCTTTAGCGTAAAGTAGAACAAGGACTGTCTGGGATTACATGAAGAGACAGAAGGATTTGATGCAGCCTATGTATGAATGTTCACAGAATATCTGTGGTTAGTTCTCCAAGATGTTTGGAACAAACTACCTGCCGAGTGCCTTAAAAAAATGTGTACACAAGCCCTGGGTGTACCTAGAAGAATTGATGCCGTTTTAAAGGCAAAGGGTGGTTAATGTGTACTTCTCTTTCTCACCTCCCTACCTACTCTCTCTTCTACCTCCCCTTTTTTTTTTATTCCGGATTAATTTCTAGTGTCCTGTCATCAAATTGAACGGGTCGAACAGGGGATAAAATACCCTATGTTACTCATCCAAAGAGCTACCTCGTGCAATTAGATATTAAATTATGTTATGCACCCATCACTTCTGCATAGCCCATAGTATACTTATACCCTATCCATTCCTTCCACTTCTCTTCAAACTCCTCCCTATTCTCTCCTTCGCTAAATCTCAGATATTCCATATTGTTAATTTCGTCTACTTTGTTTCACCACCCCCTCAATGTGGGACTCTCCAGTTCTTGCCAGTGTAGGGATATTTGGCTCTTTGCAGCATTCAGGAGCTGTGGGAGTAATGTCTTCAGGTAGTGTTTTAGTTGACATTCGAGACCCATGTAACACACATATCCACCAGTCGTCTGGGAGTTCATTGTTTATTTCTCTTTTTTTTTGTCTTATCTCCCCCCCAGTATTTTCTCATTTTGGAGTAGGTCCACCAAATGTGGGCCATATTTCCTACTTCATTATATCCCCTCCAACATAGCTGTGATGTAGTTTCTGAGTATTTATATACCTTATCCGGGGTAAGGTACCAGTGCACCAGGCATTTATAAATTCAATTACTTTATATTACAGTTTACCGACGTAGCATGTACCCTCTTTATTAATTAATTGATCTCACACTCATTTACATACGAGCCCAATTCCTCCTCCCATTTCTTGATGTATGGCGGGACGCCCCGCAATTTTGACTCGTTCAAGATCTTGTATATCTTAGAAATTGTCCCCTTTTCAGCCTTTCCCTCGGATAATTTTTCAAGGGGCCGTAGATTTACTTCTGATTGAATAGGCTGGGGGAGTCTTTCGAAAAAAAAAAAAAATTGCGCATACCGCCATGTATCAATCAAAATCATTTCCTTTTTATTTTTTAGTTCCTGAAAAGTTAAGTTTGTTTTGCTCCATTTACATCTTTTAATTGTATGTTATCTTGAATTATAAATTTACTGAACATATTTTTTTTTCTACTCCTGGTAAAAAAAAAAAATTGTCAGTTGGAGGTATAAAGGGTGAGTTGTAATCCCAATTTTCCTTCTTGTGTATCTTATCCCATATTTTTAACATGTGCATGCACTGCATCACTAGGCAAAGGGAGGTTAAACCAAATATCGATATAAATATTTTTATACAAATAAACTAAAAGTATTAGATTTCTGTAAGCATTTTTAATTTCCCAAATTTTTTTTTTCACAGTACTGTACATGCACACAATCTTTGTTTTACATATATTGGGTGCATCATTAACCTCTTGACAGCACTGTTACTTTAACTGACAAATGTGTGGTAGTGCGACACTACCCAAATAATTGATTTTATTTTCTCTGACAAATGGAGCTTTCTTTTGGTAGTATTTGATTACCTCTGAGGTTTGTGTTTTGTTTTTTGTTTGTTTTGTTTACACTAGAGACAGTTTATCCATTTTTGAAGCAAAAAATAAATACAAAATTAAATCGAATTTCTTCATCAATTTTGGCCAATATGTATTCTGCTACATAGTTTTGGTAAAAAAAATAAAAAAAACCAGTAAGCGTATATTGATTTGTGCAAATGTTAAAGCATCTAGAAACTGTTTTTTTTTTCAAATATATTTTTCAGCAACTTATAGCGAGACTGCGATATGAAGGTGGAGTATTTGATTACATTTGGTTTTGTTTTTTTTTTTGTTTTTTTACCATTTATCCATTTTTGAACTGACACTTTTTGGGATACAGGGATATTGATTTGTGCACGCTGTTTTTTTTTTTCATACAGCGATCAGTGACAGTAAATATCTGCAGGGAGGGAAGTTCTGGGCGCAACATGCCCCGATAATTGCCACGGATGCCAGTTTATGGAGCCAGGGTGCTCACTCAGAGGACTGGCAGGCCCAGGGAGCCTGGTTGCCGGAGAAAGCTAGCCATTTCTCAAATTTCAGAGAACTGTTGGCTGTTAGGAAGGCTATAATTGCTCTGGAAGAAAGGGTCTATTCAAAAGACCTGTTGATTTTCTTGGACAATGCCACAAACGTGTGGTGTTCCTAAACAATCAAGGTGGCACTCGCTCGGATACTCTTCTGGTGTTAACCCAGCAGATTCTGTCCTGGGTGAAGGACAGTGTCGCTTCAATCAGGGCAGTGCACATCGGTGGGACAGAGACAGAATGTCCTGAGCAGGGTAAACATCAGTTCCACCAGTTGGGAACTATATCAAACAACTACATCAAGACACGTTCCAGGAGATCGTGCTGAAGTGGGGTCTTCTCACAGTGGATCTTTTTGCTTCCAGTATCAACAAAAACTGCCGGCTTTCTTCTCACTGGAAAGAGAAACAAAGTCCTTGGGGACAGATGCTTTCTCCTTCCTGTGGGATTTTACTCTGGCCTATGCCTTCCCCCCCATTTCCCCTCTTACCGCTAGTAGTGTGGAAAATTATTCAGGACCAAGCGGAAGTTATTCTGATTGCCCCTTGTTGGCCCAGGAGGTGTTGGTTCTGCTCTCTGAGAGTAGAGGTAGACCGATATCGTTTTTTCTCTGGCCGATGCCGATATTTAGAAATCTGGGCGGCCAATGGCCGATATATGATGCCGATTTTTGCGGCCGATATTTTAGGCCGATTTTTATTTTTTATTGGTGACACTGGCTTGTGGCACTAATTGGCACTGGAAGGAAGATGGCACTAGCAGAAGGCACTTATTGGCACTTGCAGGTTGCACTGGATGGCACTGAAAGATTGTACTAGCAGGTGGCACTGATTGGCAGATGGCACTGGGTGGCAATAGTTGGCACTGGTTGGCATTGGCAGGTGGCACTGATGGCTTTAGTTGGCACTGGATCGCACTGGCAGGTGGCACTGGATGGTGCCACTGGTATTGGCACTGGCATATGGCACTGGATGGATGGTGGCACTGGTATTGGCAGTGGTAAGTGGAATTGGCGGATGGCACTGGATGGAAGGTGGCACTAATTGGCATTGGCGGATGGCACTGGATGGAATTTGGCACTGGTGCAAAAAAAAGGTGTCACCCCCCCCTCAGTACAGACCCTCTCCCTCCAGTATAGACACTGCCCCCCGTAGTACAGACACCAGAGCGGTGTGTGTCCCATGAGCGCGGGCCCCTCCTCCTCTTTGGGCGAAAACAGCGGAGGGACGCCGCGCTGGGTGTACCAAGATGGCCGCGGCTCCGGAGCTAGGCCGATGCCGCGGTCTTTCCTATGCTGTGACCGCGGCAGCAATCTGCGAATTCGCGGATTGCTGCCGCTGTCACAGCATCAGGAAAGGCTGCGGCTCCGGCCTAGCTCCGGAGCCATGGCATCGATAGCGGAAATTGTAGAATATCTGCCCGATTTGGATAAAAATCGTCCGCTGACGATTTCTCAAACGGACAAATATCGGCTGATATATCGGTCGACCTCTATCTGAGAGCCCTTGTAATGGATACCCCTGGCCCCTGCCGGAACTGAAGGATCTTCTCCATCAGGGGTTGGCTATTCATCCAAACCCTTATGCCTCGTACACACGATTTTTCTCGGCAGGAAAAAAAGTTTTTCCCAATGTGATTGCTCTCCAAGCCTGACTTGCATACACACGTTCATGCAAAAATGTCAGACAAAAGCGTAGTGACGTACAACATGTGCGACGGGACTATAAAGGGGAAGTTCCTTTCAAATGGCTGCTTTAGGGTTACATATTTGATTTTGAGCATGCGTGTTTTTTTCCCCCTTGGAAAAGCATTCACACACCTGTTTTTTGCGACAAAACGGACAGGAAACGCGACGAGAAAAAAAGAGCTGGTTTAAATTTTTTTTTTGCAGGGAGTTTTTTTTATCGAATACTGCTAGGGCGTATACACACACGACCGGTTTAAAAAAATGGCAGTTTTCTCGTCGTGAAAACCGGTTGTGTGTACAAGGCATGAGACCATTTTACGTTCTGAGGGCTGAGCAGCGCATCCTACAGTTAAAAGAGCGGGTTAACGGACTATCCTGTACAGCCGTAAGTCACGAGAAAGATCTATGGGAAAGTTTGGGAAAACTTTCCTTTCCTGGCAAAAGACAGGTATAGATTATTTTTCTACTCTGTATATTGGATTTTTTTTTTTTTTAGAGGGCCGTGGAAAAGGAACTTTCTGCCAGCACCCTTAGAGTTCAGGTTGTTGCCCTATCTTTACAGAAAGATTTCTGAAAGATTTCTTTAACCATTTAAGCCCTGGACCATTGGCTGGCCAAAGACCAGAGCACTTTTTGCTATTCAGCACTGTTCCTTTTAACGTGGCTCCCACAAATAGAGATTTATTTTGGTGGAATTTGATCACCTCTGCGGTTTTTATTTTTTGCACTTTAAACAAAAAGCGCAACAATTTTGGGGGAAAAAACAACAGTATATTTTGTTTGTGTGTGTGTGTGTGTGTGTGTGTTTTTTTTTTTTTTTTTTAAGCCAATTTTTTTTATCAGTTTAGGCAAATACGTATTCTACATATTATTTTTGGTGAAAAAAAAAATCACAATTGGTGTATATTGATTGGTTTGCACAAAAGTTTATAGTGCATATGGAGTGTGAATTGATAGATAGATCCGTGAGGATACTACCAATAAAAATTATGAAAAAAGTTTTGGGATGTCCAAAAACCTATAACAATATCTAGCACTTAATTATAGTCTCTAATAGTCCATTTGGGCTGACATCAGAGGATGTAATTAGATAGTTTCAATACACATGAGAGATTGTCCAATGCTAAACAGAGAGCAGTTGTAAATGTAGATTGAAAATCCTGGACGGAATTTACCACCGATCTCACAATAATAGATAGGGGAATCTTGCAGACACATCAACAGGTAAGTAAAGATGTACTCTTACCAGATCCTGGGGTAACTCAGGCATATCAATCCACTGGCACCGGGAAAGGGAGATAAACTTGACCACTTCCGGTTCTTCCACATAAAGCTGATACAGGTCTCCACTGGAAAAAGACACTCCACAATAATGTAGACCCCACGTCCCATTCGTAGAACCGAGGGGAAAGAACGAGGGCTCGAAATGGTGAAATACTTCCAAGTAGGTTTAATAAAATATGTGCAACAAGATACACAAAAACATTTAAAATTGTCGGCTAAAATGGCGTAAAAACAAAGCAGCAAAAGAAACTACGTACACCCGTGCTTCCTGGGTCACGTTAACGCGGTGACGTTGGTGCTCAGGGCGGAGTCCTCTGATATCAGCCCAAATGGACTATTAGAGACTATGATTAAGTGCTAAATATTAATGTTATAGGTTTTTGGACACCCCAAAACTTTTTTTCATAATTTTTATTGGTAGTATCCTCACGGATTTTTCTATCAATTCACAATCCATATGCACTTTTTTACATACATTTCTACATTCATTTATATGTATATTGATTTAATTTATACACAATATCAAGTTGTGTTTCTGAGCGCAGCCTTTTTTCTTTTTATTTATTTCGTGTATATCACATGTTTAGTGTTGCTGCTGGATATTATTCATTTATATAATATTTCACTTATATTTTCTCAATTAATATTTTGTTCACCTCTAGCGTGAGAAATCTCCCCTTAGATACAAAAGTTATAGGCCCGGATTCAGAAAGAATTACGTATTTTTCGGCAGGCGTAGCATATCTCATATACACTACACCGCTGTAACTTAGAGTGGCAGGAACCGTATTCAGAAAGAATTTGCGGCGTAGTGTAAATGGGCCGGCGTAAGTGCGCGTAATTCAAAGTAGCCTTGTAGTGGGCGTGTTGTATTAAAATTAGCCGTGACCCCATGCAAATGAGGGTCCGAACGAACGGCGCATGCGCCGTTCGTTAACGTATCCCAGTGCACATGCTCCAAAATCACGTCGCAAATAGTCGATGCTTTCGACGTGAACGTAATATACGCACAGCCCTATTCCCGTATGACTTACGTAAACGACGTACAAATCTACGCTGTTCCGACGTCCATACCTAACATTGGCTGCGCCTCATATAGCAGGGGTAACTTTACGCCAGTCATACGCCTTATATCAATACGCCGGGCGCAACTACGTTCGTGAATCGGCGTATCTAGCTCATTTGCATATTTTTTATGGGAACGCCGAATGCGTCCAGCGTAACTATGCGCCCACGATACGCCGGTGTAGGCAAGTTATGTCGGTTGGCTGAAGCCATGTTTTTCGATGTATCTCGCTTTCTGAGTAAAGATGCGACGGCGCACATTTGAATTTACGCCGGCGTATCGGGAGATACGCCAATGTACTTTGTTTCTGAATCTGGGCCATAGCGTCTACAGAATAGGGGATATTTATATGGCATTTTTGTTATAAATTTGTAATATTTTTTTTTTTTTTTTTTTACAAGTAATGGCTATGATCTTCTTTTTTTTATCTTGTCGTGACTGTGATTTTAAGGCGGACACATTTTTGGGACATTGTCATTTTTACAGCGACCAGTGCTATAAAAATGCACTGATTTTACTGTGAAAATGACACTGGCAGTGAAGGGGTTCAGTGTGTTCTAGGGAGTGATTCTAACTGTTGGGGGGGGGGGGAGGGGAGGCTACCAGTGAAACGACACTGATCGCTGTGACCAATCACAGGGAACAGTAGATCACTGACGTGTCTCTAGGCAGAACAGGGGAATGCCTTGTTTACAAGGGCATCCCCCTGTTCTGGCTTTGCCGATCCACAATTGCAGGCTGCCCGGGACCCGCGGGCACACTCACAAGGCACTCGGCGGATGCCCACTGGGTGGCAAACTTAAAGGGAGGTACATGTGTGCCCATTTGCCCGTGCCATTGTGTCAACGTATAAGCGAATCCCCGTTGGACTTACCGGTATTTCCATGAATCTTCCAGGACGGCATCTATATTCCCACCCTATTCTTTAATCACTGGTCGCCTTTGTTAACCTGTTGGCGGAGTTCTTATGTGCGTTTCTGTTTTTTCCTCTCCCGAGTTTTGGTGGAGGTTTACTTGATCTAACAACTGAGGGTCAGAGGAAAGGGAGGGGCTTTTTAAATTTTGTCTTCTTTTTGTGTTTCCAATCATCTCTCAAGTAGCTATCCTGGAAGATTCATGAAAATACTGTTACAGGCGAGTCTAACGGGGATTTTCTTAAGCCACTCTTTTGTTGCCTTGGCTGTGTGTTTTCTGTCATTGTCATACTGCAATACCCATCCATTACCCATTTTCAATGCGCTGGCTGAGAGAAGGAGGTTCTTGCCCAAGATTCAACAGGACATGGCCCCACCCATCTTCCCTTTGAAGCAGTGAAGTTGTCCTGTCCCCTAGCAGAAAAACACCCTCAAAGCATGTTTCCACCTCCCATGTTTGACGGTGGGGATGGTGTTCTTGGGGTCATAGGCAACATAGGAGATGTTTGTCTCCTATGCCAACAACACTTTCACACAGTTCTCCTCTGAGTCATTTATATTTTAATTAGCAAACTTTAGACGGGCCTGTACATGTGCTTTCTTGAGCAGGGGTGCTGCAGAATTTCAGTCCTTCACGGAGTGGCGTTTTACCAATTGTTTTCTTGGTGACTATGGTCCCAGCTGCCTTGAGATCATTAACAAGATTCTCCTGTGTAGTTCTGGCCTGATTTCTCACCGTTCTCATGATCATTGAAACTCCACAAGGTGAGATCTTGCATGGAGCCTCAGACTAAGTGAGATTGACAGTTATTTTGTGTTTTCTTCCATTGGCGAATAATTGCACCAACTGTTGTCACCAGGGGTGGCCCATTCATTTGGGATGCTGGAGTGCTGCCTTCCCTAGCCATGCATCCGGCTGTAGGTGCATTGTTTGTCACCCTCTTACCAAGCTTCTTGGCGATGGTCTTGTAGCTCATTCCAGCCTTGTCTGTATACAATCCTGTCCCTGACATCCTCTGACAGCTCTTGGCCATGGTGGAGAGATTGGAATCTGATCGATAGCTTCCATGGGCAGGTTTCTTTCATACAGGTAACAAGCTGAGATTAGGCGCAATCTTTATAAAGGAGTGCTCCTTATCTGTTTGTTGCCGCTATAGAAGATACCTGGGAGCTGTGAATCTTGCTGAATGATAGGGGATCAAAGACTTATTTCACTCATTAAAATGCAAATCAATTAACTTTTTTTTTTTTTTTAAAGATATTTTTGTTCTCACTGTTTTAAATAAACCTACCATTAAAATTATAGACTAATCATTTATTTGTCAGTGGGCAACTGTACAAAATTAGGGGATCAATTACTTTTTCCCCCTCGTATATCATGTTACACTTTAATTGTGGGTGTCAAACTGGTATTTTGGGAATAGTTATATAGCGTTTGGACAACTGTAACTATAGTATTGGCATTTGTCATTATTATGCTTGCATAGTTTGCAGCTGTTTTATCTTTTTATTCATTTACAGCAGATGCAGATGACACTAAGCTATGCAGTGGAATAACTTCCTTCCAGGATATCTCCAATTTACAAGCTAACCTCAATGCACTAATTGGGCAACTAAATGGCAAATGAGGTTTAGGGCACTTTCACGGTGGGAGGGTGGGCGGTAAAGCTAGTTTTAGCAGTGCGTTACCGTAGTTTTGGCGGTGCTTTTCAGGCTATAGTGGGCGCCTTTAACTAATGAAGGATTCAAAGTGCTACTATTGCAGTGCTTTGCAGGAGCTTCGGCAGCGCTGGCCATTGATTTCAATGGCAGGGGCGGTTTAGGAGCGCTCCTAAACCGCTTCAAAGATGCTGCTTGCAGGACTTTTTCTATCATCCTGCAAGCACACTGCTCCAGTGTGAAAGCAGTCCGGCTGGGGCAGCAAGGTTTTTTTTTGTACAGGCTACAGCACTACATGGAGGAGCGGTGGAGCCTCAGAGCGGCAGGGGGTCAGTGGACTCGCCAGCACTGTTGCTATGCGTTGGAGGAGGACGGTGTTCTTATGGCCAAGGGCAACCCTTCGTTGCAGTAGGCAGGAAGTGTGCCGAATCCATCTCCCCTCTGAGCCCAGGCGTGGAGAAAGGCAGCGATGCGGTGTCCCCTTGGCAGGTGTCGGTGGGGGAGTGTGTACCCACGCTGTAGGCTAGCTTGACCCGGAAGACTCTGGGCGTAATTTTCCGGGCAGGGTGACATCATTGATGTGCGCCGGGACCTGGTCCGACCCCTTTTTAAAGGAGAAGAGAGGATGGATGGCAGTGCTGGTACTATCACACGTGGACTACAGTATCGGATGCCACGCGATCCTAGGATGCAGGAGGAGGATGAGATACCATCAGCCCAAGCTCTGGGAGGCAAAAGCACCAGCAGGATGCAGGGCAGCAGCAGCTAGATGGTGGGTTAGCAAGCTGGGAATTAACAGGGGGGATACTGGTGTCACTGGATGTGCATTTAAGTAATGTTATGGCGGAGTGTATTGTTTTTTTGGCAGATAAAACCGCCTAAAGAGCCAAAGTCCACTACCAGAAAGCAGTGTGCAAAGTGTAATTCCAAGATGCCCTTGGAATACACTGAACCACTATGCCAAGTTTGCACTGACAAACTGGTCAAAAACCAGTCGGATGCAGTTTATGCAAACATTTTTGGATTTGTGAGGAATTATATGGCTAACACCTTTTTAAGGATCTCAAATTCATTAGAGGTTAAACCTCCAGAGAAGAAAGAAAGGGAACCAAATACAAATTATCTCTAGAGGTGGTGGATGATTTGCTTGGGGCCATTTATGAAACTTTGGAGATTGAGCATGAAATAGAGCAGCCTTACCTGATGTTTCAAGGTCTGAGGAAGAAAAATTCCAAAGTATTGCCAGTTCATCCGGTAATGTCGGACACTGTGAAAAACTAATGGGCAGACCCGTAAAAGAAACCCTTCTTTGCGGCCAGTCACAAGAAGAGATTTTTTTTTTTTTATTTTTTTTTTTTTTTGGCGACGACCCAAAAGAACTATGGAACAAAAATCCCAAATTTGGATGCGCCACTTTCCAAGGTTTCTAAAAAATCTTCACTAGCCTTTGAAGATATGGGACACCTAAAAGGTGCCATAGATAAGAGGGCGACCTCATCTTAAAAATAGCATGGGAGACCAGTGTTGCCAGTCTAAAGCCACCACTTGCGTAGCAAGAAACCTAGAGTTTTGGCTTTCGTAGCTGCAAGACCATATTAGAAATGGAACACCTAGGGAGGAGATTCTGAACACACTTCCAGTTCTCTCCAAGGCAGTGGGCTATATTGCAGATGCATCCACAGAGTCTGTCAAACTAGTGGCAAGATCAGGAGGACTAGCTGTCGCAGCAAGGTGTGCGATTTGGATGAAAACCTGGACAGGTGATTCTGCATCCAAAACAAGATTGTGCAATCTCTCATTTTACTAGTGATTTTCTTTTTGGTTCAGGTCTAGACGAGGCCTTGGAAATAATAGCAGATAGGAAGAAAACCTTTTCTGCTGAAAAACGCAAGCCTCCGCAAAAAGTTTTTTCGTGGACGAAGAGATCATCCCCAAGAAGAAAGTGTACCCTAAGAAAAACTGGATGGGTCACAAAGGGAGACCAAAGAGTAACCCCCTATTTGGTTCTTCTAACCAAACAGTGACAACAAAGTGCCAGTAGGGGGAAGACTGTCTACCTTCCTACCTTAATGACAGAAGACAGCCAATCAATATATTTTGGACATTATCGCAAGGGGCTACTCCCTGGAATTCAATTGTCATCCTGCAGAGAGATTTCTATTAACAATTTCCCAGGGATCCAGAAAAAGCCAAAGCTCTTGCACTGTTGCTAGGGGAGAT
The DNA here is from genome assembly GCA_029574335.1 of Rana kukunoris. Taxonomy (NCBI): domain Eukaryota; kingdom Metazoa; phylum Chordata; class Amphibia; order Anura; family Ranidae; genus Rana; species Rana kukunoris. The sequence continues at coordinate 74,234 of JAJQKJ010000558.1, forward strand.
GGTGGACCAGAAGGTACTTACTCCAGTCCCAGAGAGGGACAACGTTTTTTTTCTCGCATCTTTTCTTCATCAAAAAACCTTCTGGGAAGTTTCGATTTGATACTAAATCTCAAGCCCTTGAACCAAGCGATTCAATACAAAAAAATTTGCATGGAGTCAATATTCTCGGTCAAAAACATTCTACAACCAGAAACGTTCATGGCGACCATGGATCTCAGATGCATATTTCCACATTCCCATTCGAGAAGAGTCCCAGAGATATCTAAGGTTAGCGGTGGAGATTGAGGGAAAAAATTACCACTTCCAGAGCAGAGCTCTTCCTTTCAGGTTATCCTCGTCACCAAGGATATTCATCAAGGTGTTAGTGGAAGCTCTGGCCTCTAAGGTTGAATATGACTGTAATATCATACTTGGGGGGCGTGGCCGGACCGGGCAGGAAGATGGACGCTTGAACTCTGAGTTCCAGCCACCCCAGGGTGAATTTGCTATCATAAGCTGAGACCTTCCTCCCCAACTGCTCCTCTCAACATGGGAACTGCCTCCAGAACCAACTCGGCCTCCAGATCCCGCTCCCCAAAGGGCACCCGTCGCTTCACAGGGGCAGAATATGCCGGAGATGTTCTGCTCCATCAGGGATAACATGGCGTCCTCCCGCCAGGGTCCCATACTGGGCCCTGCTCCTGTTCCTCAAGCACCCACCGCCGCAGCGGACATTGTTCTGACAGCGCACCCAGCAACTCATCCACAACTGCTGGGGATAGCTGCCCCCCCGCTCCCACATCTTAACATCTTGGACCTGAAAGCAGTCGCGACTGACATAAAAGACGCGCTCGCAGCCGCCATTGCAGACCTGAAGATTGAACTCTGCTCCCTCACAGACAGGGTGACCGGCACTGAAAAGACTCTGGAAGATCATAGCCAAGTCCTAGCCAGGTCTACCTGCAAAATAGACGACCACACCCTCCAACTAAGGGATGTGAACAGGCACTTGGAGGACCTTGACAACCGAGGCCGGCGCCGGAACCTACGCGTGCGGGGCCTGCCGGAATCGGTGGAAGGGGAACATGTTCAACGTGAGGTGACTGCCATCTTTAATGGTATCCTGGGAAGGCCCCGGCTTACGGTCGTGGAGATGGAAAGAATCCACCGCGCTCTGTGCCCCAGAGGGAGAGACACTGACCCTCCCAGAGATGTGGTGTGCTGCCTCATGGATTTTCAACTTAAAGAGGACATGCAGGCAAGGACCCAGAGACCATCGCATAATAGGTCCCCAATACAAATCTACCAAGATCTCTCAGGAATCGCCCTCCAAAACGTCCGGGACCTCAGGCCGCTGCTGGATGCTTTGCGAACCAACGAGATCCGATACAAATGGAAATTTCCTTTCTGCCCGGAAGCCTCCCGCCAGGGTCGCACCGCCAAGCTGAAGGTTCCTGAAGACCTGCCTCGCTTTTGTGAATCTCTTGGCCTGCCACTGATCCCAGTCCCAGACTGGTACGCGCCATACCGTAGGTCAGTGGGGAGATGGCCGCCCAAATCCCAAGAGGTCCCGATGGACACACAAGCTACCCGTCACTGCAGGAAAAGATCTCCGTCTGACCAGGGACGCTCATCTGAGCTGCGTGAATCTCGTGGAAACCGTAGCTCACCGTCTGCCCCTGGCCCCAGGAGAGCAAGGAGGGATTATTAATCCCGCGGGCAGGCTACACAATGGGAGAAGTTATCCAGGCCCTGCTTGTTTAAGTTTATTTTTATTTATTTTTTTAGCCTGTTTTGTTTTTATTTCTATTGCATCGAGTTCACTCATTTCACAAGCCCGGGACTGCGGAGAGATGCCTCCATCTGTGTGACTACACTGTCTTGTTGGCGCTAGGTCGCATATGCCGTACCACACAGCGGGTTGCCGAGAGGCACAGATGTACTGCTAGATCCTCAGCTTCCCGCCAATACTACCCCGCCATAAACTACATTTCCCACATTGCACGGCGCGATCCTCCGTAATACGTCGGCTCTCAACGTGCGATTGACGTGTGACGCGGCACGCTGGAATTCTTGCATCAGGCGACACCTGCTACTCCGGGAAGAAGATTCCTCGTAACCTACCATTGACGACGCTCTAATACAGCGGCCCGGAAGACGATCCTCACTCGAACGGAACCGTACTCCTTCCGCTCTCCCTCGCTGGCACTTGCTCACAACAGACGGAACTGCTCCGTGCATCACAGGTAGCTCACTTGGAAAGAACTGGACGGTCAGATTAAGGGACTACGGTACGCCATGAATGACCAGAGAACTATCCCCTCATCCATACACTTGCTTGTGGACATGATGGAAGCCCATCCCCACACACTTTAACGCGACCGGCCCATTCCACCCATTGTGGTATGTGATTACTCATTGTATTTTTTCACAGGTCGATGGTCTGCACTGAATGACACAGGACAGTTCGTACTGAGCTCTGGCACCTGTTCGTATGATACAATAATAATTCTGTTGCACTGTTTGTGTAGTTAATGCTTATAGTCATGTTAGGCTGCCCCCTTTGGGATTCAATACTTGCTTAATTTTACGGCCCCCTTTCCCGCTTTACCCCCCCTTCTGCCACGCCCGGGCCGAAGGGGGCCTAGGGGATTGCCCGTGATTCTCTTGGCCCGGGGACCCCCCCTCGGCCGGATGGTCCTTCCGCTCTCCCTGGATTTCGCCGCAATCTGCTGCTAGGGGTTCCTGAGAGGCAGGGAAATCGTCGGCAAAGTAGGGGAGATATTCCTCCTGGCTCGGGCCATACAGATACCAGGAAATCCTGAATTCTAATACCGAAGCAAACACCCCGTTGCTCAGGGATTCTCTAAACCTAACGATTTGGGATTAAGTTGAGGGGGAAGAGCAGCTTCCTCATTTTGGATATAGCCCTCTTGGTATTTACCCTGGGGTGGTCCCCTGTTGATCTACCTCTCTAGTTTTGTTACGGGACTGTTAGTGCTAGAACCAGTACTATTGCATTAGGACTGGGTCCCCTGCCCTGCTCCCGGTCAACCCCCACACAGCGGTGGACCGGTACCCTGCAACCTTTTAGGAGGAGGGGTGGCCTGCCACACACTGTACATCACCAATTGGGTTGGGTGACGCTAGGCGACTGGACAACGTCCTCTCGTCTAATCGGTTACTTTTTGTGCAGTAACAGCACTTGACTGTTCCCTCTCGCCCCCCCTCCTTTATTTTTCCCAAGTCCACAGGGGTGTCCATCCTGTTTTCCAGAAATTGCCCCTTCCACGTGACTGACATTCAGAAGGATCCTCAGGGTAGATACCTCTTCCCCAAGGGCACATTGAACGACGTGCAGTACACAATTGCTAACATATACGCCCCTAATACGAAACAAGTCTCCTTCTTCCACGATGTTTTGTTTCAACTGACCGCCTTTCAGGCCGGAGTGTTGGTGCTGGGAGGAGACTTTAATGTACCACTGACGCCCTACCTTGACACTTCCAATGGCTCCTTGTGTCTGACATACAGAGCCTTGAGAGCGATTAAAACACAACTGACTACTCTAACCCTACATGACGCGTGGCGCACCCTCCATCCATCCACGAAAGACTTCACGTATTTCTCCCCTTTACATGCGAAATATTCCAGAATAGATCACTTCTTCCTTATGCAAAATGATCTTCCCTCTCTGATTGATGCTACCATCGAGCCCATGTGGCTCTCGGATCATCATCCGATTACCATGACGCTACTACTTCCTTCATTCCATTCCAAATCACCGATTTGGAGGCTAGATGACTCGCTCCGTTTGGACGACGCTAACGTGCAGCACATCTCGGAAGTTCTCGCCAACTATTTCACCGAAAACGCGACAGACAACCATTCCCCTGCTCTGATTTGGACTGCCCACAAATGCGTGGTGAGGGGGGAATTCATGTCTCTGGCGGCGAAACGTGCGAAACTCCGACGTGCCCGGTTAACTGAACTGACGGACAGGGTCAAAACCCTAGAACACGCACACAAACTCACTAGCGACGAGCACATATGACCTGCTAGTTGCGCAACGGGAACTCCTGAAAAAACTGAACCGAAAATACGCACTCACTAACAAGCTCTTCTATGAGTTCGGGAACAAGTCGGGAAAGCTTCTTGCGGCAGCCCTTCAGAAAAAAAGAGCGTCGTACAATATTCACGCAGTAACGTCCCCATCGGGAGACAAGTTCACTAAATCGGACGAAATCGCAGACAAATGTGTACGGTATTTCTCTAGCCTCTATAATCTGCCCAAACCTGTAGACACCCCTCCGACCGCAGACAGGGCTGCCCTCATTGACTCATTTCTTGAAGACTACTGCCCTACTCTTGACGCATCTAGAGACTTAACATACCTGAGCTCCCCAATCACATCCGAGGAAACTCTTCTCGCTTTGAAACAACTTAAGGCAGGCAAAAGCCCCGGCCCGGATGGTCTGCCGGCCGGGTACTACAGAACATTTGCCCAGTTACTACTTCAGCGCTCCGTTGCGGCCTACAACACCCTCCCAGACTTGACGGCACAAAACAAAGACTTACTGGAAGCCCATATTACCCTAATCCCTAAACCTGGTAAAGACGCCACTATCGTTTCAAACTACCGCCCCATATCCCTCTTGAACGTTGATCTGAAACTCTACGCAAAGATACTGGCCAACAGACTCCTACCCCTACTCCCCGAACTTGTCTCGACGGACCAGGTAGCCGTTGTCCCAGGGCGGGAAGCCAGGGACAACCCCACCAAAGCCCTCAACATCCACCATTGGCTCTCGTCGTCCCGCAATAAAGGTTTTCTTCTATCCTTGGATGCGGAGAAGGCATTTGACAGGGTGGCTAGGGGACTACATGTCGGCTGTCCTGCACAAATTGGGACTGCCGACCAGAACCATCCAATTGATCATGGCATTATACTCGGTCCCCACGCCAGACTGAGTGAACGGTCACCTGTCGAGCGCCTTCTCCATCTCCAACGGTACTAGACAGGAATGCCCCTTATCCCCCATTATATTTGTCCTGTCATTGGAACCCTTCTTACGTCTGCTTAACGCGAACCCCGCTATCGTGGGCATCGAGGTATCCGGGAGGCACTGTAAGCTGGCCGCTTATGGGGACGACCTTTTGATGTTTCTCTCAGACCCCTTGACTACGTTGCCCAACCTCCTGGCTGACTTACGACTTTTTAACTCCCTCTCCAACCTCCAAATAAATTTTGAAAAATCGACAGCCCTGAATATCACCCTGCCCGACTCGATAATATCACTTTGCAAGCAAAACTTCCCATTTAAATGGGCTACTAACTCCATCACTTACCTGGGCATCGAAATACCACCTGACCTGAAAGATTTGTACAGCCTCAACTTGTGCCAGCTCTCCGGGCCATCAAAGACTTGGAGAACTGGGACAGAGGCCGGCTCTCGTGGTTTGGTAGGGCTGCGACCCTCAAAATGAATGTCCTCCCCGACTCTTATACCTCCTACAAGCCATCCCGATTGCCCTACCACAATCCTTTTTCACTCTCTATAAAAAATGCTGCAGAACCTTCCTGTGGGCGGGCTGACCACGCAGGTTGAGCTGGTCTAAACTCATCCTTTCAAAACTGAAAGGTGGCTTGGGGTTACCAGATATAGCACGGTACCATACAGCCTGCCACCTCGTTCGGTTGATAGATTGGCATCATCGTGCTCACGACAAAGGCTGGCTTAGCATAGAAAATTCTTTCCTAGACTTCCCTATCTCTCACCTTCCATGGATACCATCACGCGCGGCCCCCGAAATCGTGCCTGGACCACCCACTTATTGGTCCCACCCTTCTCAAGTTTAGGACGGCCTGCCGCTCGCTCACACTATCCCCCTTGCCGGGTCCTATGACTCCCTTACTCTGCAACCCTGCTTTCATGCCTGGCATCCCCACGGCGGACTGGACGCCCAAATCTGAAGCCCTAAAGACACGCGCAGCGCAATTCTTCCGCAATGGCGCCCTTCTCCCATATCCGGAGATGGTAGCTGCCTTTCCGCATTTGAAGCTGTCCATTTTCAAATTCCTACAACTGAAACACTTTTTCGACAGTGGCCGGTCATCCTCTTTATGGTGTAGGGAACTTACACCTCTAGAGCAAATTTGTGCATCCAAGGAACCTCAGCGACATCTGTTCTCCTCCCTTTACTCACTACTGATCTCGACTGTGACCCCTATCGCTACTACCCGCAATGCCTGGCATACAGACTTGTCCCTCGACCTGACAGACAAAGATTGGGAACTAATCTGGGAACACACACATAAGGGCTCAATCAATGTCTCCGCACAAGCGAATAGATATAAACTAGGTGCACGATGGTACAGGACCCCGGATAGGCTGCACAAAATCTTCCCGTCGGTCTCGCCAGATTGTTGGTGTGGTGGGGGTCTAGGCTCCCTCCTCCACATCTGGTGGGAATGTCCCAACCTGCAACCGTTCTGGAAGGAGATACACGAACACATTGTACATATCACCACCCACCAAATTGAATTTTCCCCAGCTCAATACCTGCTACACCACTCTGTTCTACCACGATCGCAATATCGCCGATCTCTACCCTTACACCTGATAAACACACCGACTCAATGCATTCCTTTGCGTTGGAAATCTACGACCCCACCCACGATTAAGGACTGGCACGCCCGAGTCAAAAAGGTTGAAGAACTAGAACAACTCATTCACCAATCCAAAGATACCCATGATAAGTTCAGATTTACGTGGGCCTGTTGGACTCACTGTAGAGTCGCTTGACCGTCCGCCCCCTTCCGTGCTCCCTACCGCAATGGACCAAGCCCTCTGCCATGGTTCGATGACTCCCCCATAGGTCGACTCCCCCCCCCCCCCCCCTTTTTTTTTTCTTCCCCGCTTCTTTCTTCCCCCTTTTCCGTACGATACATCGATGCACGAATCCGTCCAAGTGATACCCTTACCTTGACAAAACCAGTCTACCACTGATGGCGACTGACTTGTTATCCGTGGGACGTGCCCAGTCTCAATCCCACTTACGATAGCGGCAACATAGACTGACCCTATTCTGACCCATCCGCTCTGAGATTTCGGAGTTGTGTCCCTCACCCCTCCCCGTCCACAGAATGATCCCGATGGGGGTGGACGGGTGAGAGGGGGGCCTTCATCTTACTACTATCTGTGGTGCTGAAATCTTCCTAATCCACAGTCACAGTTGCGAGGGGGTACACTTTCGGATAGGCTTGATGCACCATCCCCCCCCCCCCCATTGTGCCCCCTTCTCTTTATTGCTGTTTTTCCCCCACCTTGCCCCGCCTACTATACTAGGCTCTAGAATTACCAGTTACTGTATCACTCTCATCTTATTCTCCAGCTTTCTTGATGAAGACTGTTACGGTATATGCATGTAGTAAATGTATTAAAATGTGTACACTTGTACGTTTATTTCGAATACTGTTATCCTCTACGTGTAACTCCCATTGTGATATATTGTATTGTATATGACTTTCTTATACTCAATAAAATTGTTTGGAGAAAAAAAAGTAATATCATACTTGGACGACCTACTGTTCTCAGCACCATGAGAAGCGCAGCTGGTAAGAGATCTCACCAAAGTGCAACTATGGTTGAAGGGACTGGATTCTAAACATAGAAAAATCAAACCTGTGTCCCACTCAGAACATCCGGTTCTTGGGGTATCTGCTCAACTCCATTGAGCAGAAAACGTCCCTTCCAGAGGAGAAGATCCAAAACTTCATCAAGAGGGTGAGTTCTATACAGAACAACCTCCCAATAACCATAAGAGTGCTGATGTCGGTTTTGGGTCTGACATCAATACCAGCAGTCCAGTGGGCAAGGTACCATCTAAGCCCACTTCACGTATTTCTCTTAAACCAAAGAAAAGATCTGGACAAGTCGGTATTACTCCCAACATCTGTGAAGAAGTCTCTATGGTGGTGGAGGGTCCACACGAATCTAAATCGGGGTCTGGCTTGGTCATTTCGATCTCACGGAAATTGACCACAGACACAAGCAGTTGGGGTTGGGGAGCTAACCTAGCAGGGCAACCTGCTCAGGGGAGATAGTCCCCGGAGGAAGCCAAGGCATCCTCAAACTGGAGAGAACTTATTACGATAGCCGAGGCCATAGATTTCTTTCAGAACCAACTAAAAAGTCATCACATCCTGATACTTTCGGACAACGCCATAGCCATGGCTTATGTGAAGAAGCAAGGGGGCACAAGAAGCCCATCCCTAAGCCACATCTCCAATCAAATATGCCGATGGGCAGAAGGGAACCTGCTGTCACTGGGAGCAGACCATCTAAAAGGAGAAGACAACTGTAACGGGATTGAACAGTGACAGACTGAGATATTCCTATGTCTAGGGTCACCTTATGTCCACTAGGGCCATAGGGTGACAAAGAATCATAATTCATATATTACATGAGATGGGACATTAATAATTCATATTGCAGGACTGGAATATTACAAAAGTGGTTCATGTGGACTTGAGACCAGGTTAACAAGACATTGACACATCTCTCTGTGTAACCGACTATTGAAATGTTAAGTAGGTTGGCTCTTCAATGTGAAATACACATTCTGTTGAAAAGGTGTTAATTGCAAGAAAGACTCTTTCATTGTGTGAAGCTCTCTGTTTACCCTATTGTGTTATTATTTAAGGTTAATTGAATTCTATTCATACAGGAATGTATTAATGCTCAGGTGTGATAGTATTTGGTTTTAATGTCATCCTCTCTGAGTTAACTCTATTGATGATGCGGTGCCGACGTGTCTACATAATTAGCTTACCTGAATGCCTTTTAAGGTGATTGAAGCCCCCCATGGTGTGAAGGGGGGTGGAGACTACATTGTCCTGTGATTAACTGCATTATGCTTGAAACTGTATAAGAAGCTGAGAAAATATCAATAAATTGGTCATATCTTTGGAAGCAAGTACGGAGCTCTGTCTCGTCTTATTCTGGGAAAGGATATGGATTGTGTATGCAAGATTGTCGCAGTGTGTCAGATAAGCTTGTCGTGGTTGGATGGAAGGTCGTAAACGGTGTTCACCGTTACAACAACCAAGTAGCGGACTTTCTCAGCCGCCAGGAGATCTCCCAAGGGTAATGGGTACTACTCCCGGAGGTGTTCAGGGAAATTACAGCCCGCTGGGGAGTGCCAAACATAGACCTGTTTGCCTCTCTGAGGAATGCTCAGGTGAAGCGTTTCTTCTCGCTAAACCAGCAAGATCAGCCTCTAGGGATAGACGCTCTCCAAAATCCTTGGAACTTCAAAATATGCTATGCCTTACCTCCGGTTAATTTGATTCCGCGGGTGGTAAAGAAGTTTCTGCAGGAACAGACAAAACGTTGTATATTAATCTCACCATACTGGTCCAAGAGAGACTGTTTTTTTTCAACTCCTCAGTATCGGCAGAAGAGCCATGGCTTCTACCACACAGCACAGACCTGATGTGTCAGGGTCCCCTGACAGGCCTAAAACAAAGTTTCAAGTGGGCGGCCTGGTCACTGAGGAGGAGCTCTTGAGATCAAAAGGACTCTCGGAGAAAGTGGTGGCAATGCTTCCGAGCGCCAGGAAGCCAAACACCACAGCCATTTACAAAAAGTCCTGGAGGAAGTTTAACAGTTGGTGCACTAAAAACAAAAGGCTAAAAATTGATACACCCACCATCCTTGAATTTTTACAGCAGGTCGCTGAGTACACTGAAGGTTCAGATTTCAACGCTGTCTGTGTATCTGGAAAGGACACTACAAGAGGGACCAGTTGGTCTCTTGTTTTTGCAGGTTATTAGCAAAATACAAAAAACACAAAAATGTCCCACATGAGATTTGTCGGTGGTGCTCAGGGGGATCATCAAACCTCCCTTCGAGCCGCTACAAGATAAATCTTTAAGACTTAACTCTGAAACCAGTTTTCCTTGTAGCCATCACAATGGCACGTAGGATAGGGCCTGTATTTCTCCTATCTGTTAGAGCCTTTTTTGAAGATTCATGATGATCGAATTGTCCTTCAAACAGATCCGGGATTTACTCAAATTGACGTCAACTTTTCATAAATCCCAGGATATAGTCTTGCCTTAATTTTGCAGTTCACCGAATAATAGCAAAGAGCAGGAACTAAGTATTCTGGATGTCAGAAGGTGTCTACTTCAATACTTGGAAGTCGCTAATGAATTCAGAACATCAGATGCTTTGTCTTGTACGCAGGCCAACTGAAGGGCAAACAAGCGTCTAAAAAGACAATAGCCAGATGGATCAAGGCAGCCATACTGGAGTGCTACAGTGTTATGGAAATAACACCACCAAAAGAACTTAAAACTCATTCAACAAGGGCTTCAGCAGCCTCTTGGGCAGAAAAGCCACTCCAGAACAAATCTGCAGGGCTGCAACATGGGTCAAGATTCTCAACTTGTGTTCAGCATTACAGACTGGATCTGATTTCCAGCCAGGACCAGGCTTTTGGTAGGAAAGTCCTCCGAACGGTTGTCCTTGGTTATCCTCAAGGGCTGGCTTGAAAGATGACTGGAGAAAACGCAGAGTTAGTTTCTTAACAGTAACTCTGTTTTCAGTAGTCTTCCAAGGCAGCACGATTCCACCCTAAAATGTCTAACCTTGTGGGGTTGTGTTGTGTAAAATGTTGTTTTAGATTCCGGCCTTTGGTTCTCGGGGATGACTGACCAGGGACTGCCTCTTAAGGGGAGGAAAATTAAAGTAAGAAACCTAACTCTGCTTTTTTCCCCTTGCAGTAGCAAATTGGATCATGTTTTGCTGGGGTGTCTTTGTTATTTTTTTTTGCCTTACTCTGATCAACTGTGTGTGTAGGTTTGTGTATATGGGATTGTATTATTTATTTTTTTGGTTGAACTAGATGAGCTTGTGTCTTTTTTTTTTTCAACCTGACAATCTGTGTATGTTGGGGCTAACGTTGGGTTTTATGGTAGCCTGTGGAAGATGGCCCTCACTGTGAAAAGGGGGGATAAAAAAAGAAAGTCAATTTAAAGTGAGTATTAAACTCAAAAGAAAACATTTATTCTATTGCAGCTTACCAATTCTTAGATGTAATGGCTGCATTTGTTTGCTTTTATTTTTTTCACTTGCTGTTCCAGTCAGTAAGTCTGCATGGTTGAGAAAAAACATTTACCATTGACAGGGGAGCTTACAAATAATCCCAAATGGGGGGGGGGGGGGGGCTGTTTGCTGTTACTGCTTATAGTGTTAGCTGGAACTCGGCTTCAATTTGTTTAGTGTATCGAAATTTGTAAGACACGCTAATACAGGTATGTTACTGGCCAGATCAACAGGTAAAAACTGAGGGGGGTGCCTAAAGAAATTAAATAAAAATGCAGACACCACATGTAGTGATTGGTATACTGCAAAATATACAATTTTGGGGTTTAACCACTTCAATACCCCTTCCTGCCCAGGCCAGCTTTCAGCGCTATCGCACTTTTAATGACAATTGTGCGGTCATGCAACACTATACCTAAACTAGAGCTTTCTTTTGGAGTTAATTGCCACTCGGTTTATTTTTTATTTTTTGATAAATTAACAAGACACTGAAAATATTCTGCTACATTGGCCAGAGCTAATCACATTGTACAGGCAGGGCCAATCACAGCTCATCTGTACCATGTGAATCAAATTGACCAATCACAGGTAGCACAATTGTACAGAAAGGAAGTCATCCATTGTTTACAACTGACTGTTCTGGCTAGCTGACAATCACATGACCTCAAATTGACGGCTGGTAAAAGATTGCACAGTTGCGTAGCACCTTCTGGGAGGACGTCATGATATCCACTCTAAGGAATTAAAGGCCCACCCATGCCGTCACTCTGCTATAGGCCTGGCCGGAAAAGGTATTAATACTACTTGAAGACATAACTGTGTGAGATAACTGTGAGGGGTTGACTAATAGAGGCATCCACCTCAGGTGTGCTGTAATGCTGGGGGTGCAGCTGAGGTGGTAATCTCTCCTGCCTCTTCATTCCCTTTCTATCCAGGGCCCTGTTAAAGAGCTTTCCTCTTCATGTAGGGCCCATTCTTATCACTGCGCTGTGGTACACAGTGGGAAGGCCTAGAACCCCTGGCAGCTGTTGCTCTGTGCAGTGGGTTGTGGTATCATTCATCTAGAATGGCACTCCAATTCACAAGTACATTAGGTAGTGACAGAACTGCACTGTACCCTCTCGCAGGGGAGCCGACCTGCCGCCGTAGAACTGCGGCGGCCGGTCGGCAACTAGTTGAGACCCGGACTATTACGCAGGTAAAGGACCTGTCCAGTTTTTGCGATTCGGCACTGCGTCGTTTTAACCACTTAAGCCCCGGACCAATATGCTGCTAAATGCCCAGAGGTGTTTTTACAATTTGGCACTGCGCTGCTTTAACTGGTAATTGCGCGGTCATGCAATGTTCTACCGAAACAAAATTTGCGTCCTTTTCTTCCCACAAATAGAGCTTTCTTTTGGTATTTGATTGCCTCTGTGATTGTTATTTTTTGCGATATTAACGGAAAAAGACCGTAAAATTTTTGAAAAATGATTTTTCTTATAACAAAAAGTTTAAAAATATCAAACTAAATTTTAGTCAAATATTTAGGCCAAAATGTATTCAGCCACGTGTCATTAGTAAAAAAAATCGCAATAAGCGTATATTTATTGGTTTTCGCAAAAGTTATAGCGTCTACAAACTAGGGTACATTTTCTGGAATTTTCATATCTTGAGGTGCTAAAATGGCAGGGCAGTACAAACCCCCCCCCCCCCCAAATGACCCAATTTTGGAAAGTAGACACCCCAAGGAAACTGCTGAGAGGCATCTTGAGTCCATTGAATATTTTTTATTTTTTTTGTCCCAAGTGATTGAATAATGTTAAAAAAAAATAAAAATTCAAAAAGTTGTCACTAAATGATATATTGCTCACACATGCCATGGTTATATGTGGAATTGCACCCCAAAATACATTCTGCTGCTTCTTCTGAGTACGGGGATACCACATGTGTGGGACTTTTTGGGAGCCTAGCCGCATACAGGGCCCCGAAAACTAAGCACCGCCTTCAAGATTTTTAAGGGCATACATTTTTGATTTCACTCACTACCTACTTCAATCACTAATACAGCGATCAGAAAAACGATTGCTTAGTGACGCTGGAAATAGGGGGTGAAAGGGTTAACTCTAGGGGCAATCAGGGGTTAAAAACCCTTTTTAGAAAATGTATGGGGGTACCTAATAAAGGCTTTAACACCTGATTGCTACTTTAGATCTGTGTAGTAATAGAAAAGGGTCATCTACATAAAAAATATAACGGGAGGAGATATTTGAATTTTTTTCCCACGGTGAATTCAATTTGTTTTGATTTAAAAGTGCCTCCGGGGGGGCTGTCACAGTGAGGGGGAAAAAAAGTATTTAATCCCCTGCTGATTTTATAAGTTTGCCCACTGATAAAGAAATGATCAGTCTATAACTGGTAGGTTTATTTAAAGTGGATGTAAACCCAATTCATGAAATTTGAGCCGGGCACATATATCTGCAGTATTTTTTGCCCCGTAGCTCTCTCCTGAACCATGTGTGGACTGGATCACGTTATGATCTTTTGACCTTAATGATTTTCATTGTTGCAAGATCCTCAGTTTATGAATTAAACTTCACAAGATCAACAAGGTGTCGTCTGGATCAAGTCACTGTCTGTTTATCCTAATCTGATTGGGGTTATCGACATCTCAACACAACTAACTGTAAGTTTTGGAGATCACAATTTCAATGCTTAGATTGGAGAGACGAAACGGATAGTAAAATGTTTGTTTTTTTGCCAGTAAATACCTTACACAGTTCCCAGTTCCCACTTCCTGTTTCTTGTCTGCTAAAAAAGCCTAGACTTATGACCTCCTGCATAGCTCACTCTCTTGTGAGAGTTTGCCAGGAAGGAAGGAGGGATGAATCATAGGAGGGTCAATAAGAGCTACAGAGCTGGAGGTGTGCCTCCTGTGTATATCCAGGAAGTGAACAGGCAGGAGCTTCAGCTGCCCACAGTTAAAATGGTTGTAGCGAGACTTTGTGGAGGAAAATTTCTGCAGCATATTTGGCATGTTCAGAATTACAGTATATATAAAATAATATGCAAAGTGGTTGGAGGGAAGCTTCAGAATGGCAAAGATGTTTTTATTGCAAATTATGTGAGCAGACTGCAGTTTCTCTTTAAAATAAATCTACCATTAACCACTTGCCGACCTGCTGCCGTCATTATACGGCATCAGGTCGGCACGATCCCACGCGCCATCATAGCTCCGTCGGCTCCTTTATCTACTTGTCAACTGCCCGCCATCAAAAGACGGCGGGAGGAAGACTCTGTTATCCTGGGTGGACGTCATATGATGTTGCGCCTTCAAAATCCACTAGGGGCACACGCGATTGCTCAGTAACTGAGCAGGAAAGTGAACACACAGATCCACGTCCTGTCAGGGAGAGGGACAACCACCGGTCACCTCCCCCAGTCACTCCCCTCCCCCCACAGTAAGAATCACTAATTAGGGAATACATTAACCTCTTCCTCGCCCCTAGTGTTAACCCTTTCAAGGCCAGTCACATTTATACAGTAATCAATGCATTTTTATAGCAGGGATCGCAGTATAAATGTGAATGGTCCCCAAAATGTCACGATAAAGATTGACGCTATTACTAGTAAAAAAATAATAATAAAAATGCTATCAATTTATCCCCTATTTTTTTTTCTTACAAAAAATATGTAGAATAATACGTATTGGCCTAAACTGAGGAATAAATTTGTTTTAAAAAAAAATAGATATTTAATATAGCTAAAAATAAAAAATATTTAGTTTTTTTTTCAAACTTGTCCCTTTTCCTAAAAACCGCAGAGGTGATCAAATACCACCAACAGAAAGCTCTATTTGTGGGGAAAAAAATGGTAAAACCTTGGGTACTGTGTTGCATGACCACGCAATTGTCATTCAAACTGTGACAGCGCTGAAAAGCTAAATTTTATCTGGGCAAGAAGAGGGTGAAAGTGCCCTGTAGGCAAGTGGTTAAGCGGGATAGCAGGTGCGCGCCTGCCAACTGCACTGTGGGGGCACTGATGCTCATGACCGGCAGTCGCGGGCATGAGTGGAAGAACAGGGACGTGTGTGTGTAAACACACATCCCTGTTTTGTGAGGAGAGGAGATGCAGATCGTAAGTTCCTAATAGCTAGGAACCACGATCTGTCATCTCCTATAGTGATTCCCCTCAGTTAGAACACACACTAAGGAACACGGTTAACCCCTTGATCGCCCCCTAGTGTTAACCCCTTTCCTGCCAGTGACATTTTTACAGTGATCGGTGCATTTTACTAGCTCTGATCGCTATATAAATGCCTATGGTCCCAAAAATGTGTCAAGTGTCTGCCATAATGTCGCAGACTCGCAGTCCCAATAAAAATCGCAGATTGCCGCCATTACTAGTAAAAAAATTATGATAATAAAATTGCTATAGATCTATCTCCTATTTTGTAGACGCCATAACTTTTGCGCAAAACCCATCAATATACGCTTATAAAATTGTTATTAAAAAAAATATGTAGAAAAATACATATCAGTCTAAACTGAGAAAAAAAAAAAAATTAAAAAAAAAGAAATGGGATATTTATTATAGAAACAAATATAAAATATTGTGTTTTTTTTTTATAGTGTAAAAACTAATAACTGCAGAGATGATCAAATACCACCAAAATAAAGCTCTATTTGTGGGAACAAAGGGATGCCAATTTTGTTTGGGTACAGCATCAGTTTAATTTAATTGTCAGTTAAAGCGATGTAGTGCCATAGCACAAAAAAATGGCCCGGTCATTGAGCAGCCAAATCTTCTGGTTAAAATTATAGGCTGTTCATTTCTTTGCCAGTGGTCAAATGCACAAAATCAGCAGGGGATCAAATACTTTTTTCCCACACCGTATGTGTGAATAAATTTGCCATAGATTAACCACTTGCCTACTGTGCACCTACACCCCCTTCCTGCCCAGACAAAATTTAAGCTTCCGGCACTGCGTCGCTTTAACTGACAATTGCGCGGTCGTGCGACGTGGCTCCCAAACAAAATTGGCGTCCTTTTTTTCCCACAAATAGAGCTTTCTTTTGGTGGTATTTGATCACCTCTGCGGTTTTTATTTTTTGCGCTATAAACAAAAATAGAGCGTCAATTTTGAAAAAAATTCAATATTTTTTACTTTTTGCTATAATAAATATCCCCAAAAAATATATAAAAAAATATATTTTTTTCCTCAGTTTAGGCCGAGACTTATTCTTCTTCTACATATTTTTGGTAAAAAAAAAATGCAATAAGCGTTTATCGATTGGTTTGCGCAAAATTTATAGTGTTTACAAAATAGGGGATAGTTTGTCATTTTTTTTATTTTATTTTTTTACTATTAATGGCGGCGATCTGCGATTTTTTTATTGGGACTGCGACGTTATGGCGGACACTTCGGACACTTTTCTGACATTTTTGGGACCATTTACATTTATACAGTGAACAATGCTATAAATATGCATTGATTACTGTATAAATGTGACTGGCAGTGAAGGGGTTAACCACTAGGGGGCGGGGAAGGGGTTAAATGTGTGTCCTATTAATGTTCTAACTGTAGGGGGAGGGGGGGTGACTGGGGAAGGTGACCGATTGTGTCCCTATGTACAAAGAACACAATCTGTCTCCTTTCTCCCTGACAGGGACGTGCAGCTCTGTGTTTACATACAGAGCTCCACGTCCCCGCTCAGTTACTGGGCAATCGCGTGTGCCTGGCGGCGAGCCCAGCAGAGCGGCAAGGTGCGCGCGCGCGCGCCTCCGCCCGCGGCTTTAAAAAGACATCACGTCATATGACGTGATGTCAGGATAATGGAGTCCTCCGCCCGCCGTCATTTGACGGTGGGCGGTGGACAAGTAGTTAAGTAACAACAAAGGAATGCCACTTTAACCACTTGCTTACTGGGCACATATACCCCCTTCCTGACCAGGTGAAATTTCAGCTTCCGGCACTGCGTCGCTTTAACTGACAATTGCGCGGTCGTGCGACTTTTTTTTCCAAACAAAATTGATGTAAATTTTTTACTTGTTGCTGTAATTTTTTTTTCTCAGTTTAGGCCGATACGTATTCTACATATTTTTGGTAAAAAAAAAAAAAATTTAAATAAGCGACTGGTTTGCGCAAAAGTTATAGCGCTTACAAAATAGGGAACCAAATTTATTATTAATTTTTTTTATATTTTTTTTTACTAGTAATGGCGGCGATCTGCGATTTTTATTGGGACTGCGACATTATGGCGGACACATCGGACACTTTTGACACATTTTTGGCGCCATTCACATTTATACTGCAATCAGTGCTATAAATATGCACTAATTACTGGTATAAATGTGACTAGCATTGAAGGGGTTAACACTAGGGGGTGAGGAAGAGGTTAAATGTGTACCCTGCGTTGTGTTCTAACTGTGGGGGGAGGGGAGGTGACTGATCTATGTCCCTATGTACAAGGGATACAGATCGGTCTCCTCTCTCCCTGAAAGGACATGGATCTGTGTGTTTACACACACAGATCCACGTCCTTGTCCTGTAAGGCACGCGCATCGGCACCTCAGGGATGCGGCGGGCACGCACGCCCCCTAGTGGCTTGGAGGAGTGGAGGCCGTAAAAAGACGGCAGGTCAGATTAGTAGAACCACCCTGCGGCCGTCGGGAAGTGGTTAAAGTACCTGTCATGCACAAAATATGATTCTGCCATTCTGGTCTCTCTTCTAAAAATGCTAGTTGTTTGGCTGTTAAATTGACTTACTGGACTCTGATATAGACAATGCAGAAAAGTCTAATAAAAGTGAGAACTCCTTAACATAGTTTCCAGGTGAGTGACCCAGTATTTAAATACCAGTTTAACCCTCAGTTTTTAAATCTCCTGAATGCATTCCATATACATCAAACCAAAAGATGTTCAATTTCTTACAGTCAGTTTTCTTTTTTAAAGCAACCAGTCTTGGTACAAAGGCCAGTCTCTTTCCAGCAACTGCAAAGTGGGACCCATGCTTCCTATTGAATAAAGAAGTTTGGCCCTTAATTGGGGGGGGGGGGGGGGGGGCATGCAAAGAGATAACTTCTTCCTCGCAGAGAGTCTCAAGGGTCTCATTCACTCACAGCAGCATGCTGGCACAATACAGGTTTTTCAACCATGTGCTGTTCTAAAAGTGATTGTAAACAATCAACTTTTAAAACAACCCATTCAGTTTAAAATCGAAATGCAAGGCAAAACATTTGTGTATTAACATAAAAACATTCTAGATGCCCCCTTTTCCCTTTTTTATAAGTGTAGCACAGGTCTACTACCAAAGTTATCATTTAAGAAATGTATTGCTTCTTTAGAAGGGGTTTGGCTCCCTCTGGTGGCCATTTAAACTTCATCAGGATATTTCCTTCTGGTTAAGAAAAACAGTAATGCATTGTGGGAAACATACTCGTGTACTCATGTTGTTAAATCAGGCTGGGAACTACAAACCCACAATGCCAAGCTACAAATCCACAATGCCAAGCTCAGAGCAGCCTGGTGGGTAAGTAGATAAAAGGACAGACATGACCTGCTTTTTCTTTCTCTGGATGCCATTTAACAACCAGCAAGAGGCCTGTGTGTGTGCCCAGGGCTGGGAGAGCATGCGGCCTACAGCAAAGAGCCTGCCTCAGAGGGATCCTTGTGAGCAGCCCTGCTAATCGAGCAGGAGAACCAGCCAGCACTTCAGAGCTTTTGAAGCCACCGGCCTTCCACCTTCCCGGAAGGAGCAGCACGACGCGGAGGTGCCATCTACACAGACGGAGTCCACAGCCAGCAAGGATCCAGAGTGGTGAGAAGGCATTTGTCTATCCATGTAGTGACTGTACTATTGTTAAAAGGTTTTAAAAAAAAAAAAAAAAATTCCCCTAAATAGCTTCCTTTACCTTAGTGCAGTCCTCTTTCACTTCCCTTATCCTTCCATTTTGCTTTGCTTGCTTGCACTTAAGTTGATTGATCAACTTGGTACAGTCAGCCTGCCCACGTACAGTTCAAATCACTATTCAAACCATTTATGAGCGGCCTTAGTCCAAGAATAATTATCCCTGTCAGATGCTGTGATCACAGGTCTGAATTAAGAGAGGGTAGCTATATGATGATGGCCAGTATATGTCACTGCTCTTACTGATGTCTGAATAATAAAGTATTTCCCAGCAGAGTCACTAGTCCAACAAATCATTTAAATGGAGTTCCACCCAAAAGTGGAAGCTCTGCTTCTGTCTCCTCCCTCCCCCCTCCAGTGCCACATTTTGCACCTTTCAGGGAGGAGGAAGAAGAAGCAGGTACCTGTTTTTGACAGATACCTGTCCCCAGGCCTCACCGGCGAGGTACGTCAGAAGTCCGGCCTCTCTCCTCTTTCCCCTGCCAGTTAGAAAGCACAGCGCGCATGCACAGTAGGACACTGGCTGTGAAGCAGCAAGACTTCACTGCTGGTTTCCCTTAAGGGCTATGGCGGCAGCCACTGAGAGCCAATGGAATCATCGGCTGGGGTGCCGACATCGCTGGATTCCAAGACAGGTAAGAGGGTGGGTAACTTAAAGGGGTGTTCCACCCAAAAAAATGACCTTTTCTCAATCCACTCCTCACCCCCATACATGCCACATTTGGCATGTAATTTTTTTGGGGGGGGAGTGGGGGCTTCATAGGAGTGGGACTTCCTGTCCCACTTCCTGCTTCCGCCGAGGGGCTGGTTAGGCGATTAACTTAATCGCCTACACCAGCCCCCTCCCTGTAGGCGACACATGGGACACTGACAGGTCCCATGATCGCCTCTCCATCAGGGCGAGCCGCGCCGCGCACGCATGCGCAGTACGGCTCGCGCATGCGCATGGGTGCGGCCGTGAAGCCGAAGGCTGTCACGGCTGGGTGCCCACAGTCAGGATGGAGACGCCGGCCGGGGAGGGGGGCAGAGGAGCGGAGCCCCGGTGGCGCGTCGTGGAACGCAGGAGCAGGTAAGTGAGTGTTTATTAAAAGCCAGCAGCTACACTTTTTGTAGCTGCTGACTTTTAATAAACACAACTTAGGGCTGGAACACCCCTTTAAGGTCAGTGTAAAGGGGAATTCAACAAAACTGGAACAGCTGTGAATGGTAACCAATCGGCTTCTATCTTGTGTTTTCAAAGCTTTAGGGCCCTTTCACACTAGCGGACGAACGGTCCGCTCATTACAAGTCCGTTTACGGACTTGTAATGCTTCCCTATGGGAGCGGATCCGTTAGCGGATGATGCATCCGCTAACGTCCGCTAGATCCGCATCCGTTTTTGCGGACGGAAGACTGTCCTATTTTTCTTCTGTCCGGCCAAACGGATCGGATGCAAACGGACAGACGGTCCGTTTCCATCCGACTCCCCATAGGGGAGAGCGGAGGAGAGACGGGGCGGTCCCTGCACAGTGTGCGGGGACCGCCCCGTCAGCCGACAGCTGAGCGGAGACCCCCCCGCTGAGCTGACGGGCACACGGAGCGGACCGAAAAACGGTCCGCTCCGTGTGAAAGGACCCTAAATGAACAAGCTGAACATAGGAGCCGATTGGTTGCTAAGCACAGCTGGTCTAGTTTTGATACATTTCCCCTAATCAGTGCACTTTGTCCTAAAGTGCACTTTTTTTTTTTTGTTTAAAGCGGGGGTTCACCGAAAATCAACTTTCTCTCACTAGCTCCAGCATACTGCTGACACCTGCAGTATGCTGGATTTTTATTTTTTTTTCGTACTTATCGTTTTAGCCGGGTTTCTTCTCCGGCTCCGAGCGGCGTATCCTTCTGGGTAGTAGGCATTCCTAAATCAAGCCCAGTTGATTGACGGGCTTGGATAGCGCGTCACGCATTCCGAAAAGTCAGCTCTACACGGCAGGCGCCGTAAACAGCCGAGTGTCACTTTGGCTATTTTCAGAAGGCGTGACGCGCTATCCAAGCCCGTCAATCAACTGGGCTTGATTTAGGAACACCTACTCCCTGCAGGATTCCGCACTCGGAGCCGGAAAAGAAACCCGGCTAAAACGATAAGTACGTAAAAAAATAAATAAAAAATCCAGCATACTGCAGGTGTCAGCAGTATGCTGGAGCTAATGGCAGAAAGTGGATTTTTGGGTGAACCTCCGCTTTAAGTGAATTGCAGAATACATATTTAACTTTTTATCTGGCAATACTAATAATACTGCATGAAAACACACAGCCAGTTTAGAGCATTTATATTCCCACATATACAATAAGGCTTATTTATAAAAACTAGTGCATAAAAAAATGTTGTTACCGTAAGCATATGTCAGTGAGCATTACATACGTCGGCTATACAGAAAATAATACAGAACCGCCAATTTGCAAATGAAAATGGATGACAAGTAGTATATTTGTACATTTTAACACTAATACTTTGGGATAGATGCCTCTTTGAGTCTGAATTTTTTTATTTATTTTTGGGATTTTTCTATAGTTTTTATACATCAGTTTATGATCAGAATTGTCATATGTATTGATTGAAACATTAAATTGTTTATAACTCTTGTGTATAAGAAAACTTGCAGGTAAATGATCATTACTTTATATAGAGCATACTTATACAAACAGCTAAAACATGCCATTGGTAGACATGCACTGTATATGTTGTGATTTTACAGGATGAGCTTCAAAAATATTCCACACATATTTGAATTATAAAATGACCCCTGTTCGGTGCTGTGTATACTGTTGGTTTCTGCACCATTGTCTTTCCTTAGCCATCATTTATTGCATACAGCTTTGAGTCCAGCTGGCAGTTAAAGTCCACTCCCAGAGTTCCTCAGAGTGAGTGTGATAGTACTAACCACAATGACAAGTAGTGCAGTATCTTCCTCAGGCAGAACACATGGCAGCATTCTAGTTTGTTTTAATGAACAGGTTTCCATTCAGCACCAAGGTTTTAGTGTTTGGTGTAATTGTTTTTTTTAGGCATCAATTACATCTGCATTTTGCCTAAACCATTCAAGATCTGTTGCATCCATCTTCCTTTTCATAGCTGACTGTTGTATAGGAGAACTTTCATTCACTTCTGTAAGAAATAGAGGTTGCTATATGCACACAATAACAAATCTTTCCTGGGACACATTTTGTAGGCAAAATACAAAACGGAATAGAAAAATCTATTTGGGTGGTAAAGGTTCAGTATTTATTTTCTAAATAGGTTCCTTAAAAGCGGAGCTCCACCCTAAAGTGGAACTCCCCGCTGATCGGAAGCCTCCCCCCTCCGGTGTCACATTTGACACCTTTTAAGGGGGGAGGGGGGTGTAGATACCGGTCTAAAGACAGGTATTTGCACCCACTTCCGGCCACACAGTCTCTGGCAGACTGCGGGCA
The DNA here is from genome assembly GCA_029574335.1 of Rana kukunoris. Taxonomy (NCBI): domain Eukaryota; kingdom Metazoa; phylum Chordata; class Amphibia; order Anura; family Ranidae; genus Rana; species Rana kukunoris. The sequence continues at coordinate 96,660 of JAJQKJ010000558.1, forward strand.
TGACGTCACCCCCCCCCCCCCGTTGTGTTCTGGGAACACCCGGCTTCCAGTACACAGCAGGAGCCATTCGACAGGCGTAGTGCGCCGTAGGAAACCGGGCAGTGAAGCCGGAGCGCTTCACTTCCTGGTTCCCTCACCGAGGATGGCGCGCGGGGGGGGGGGGGGGGCAGCGATCGCTTGTCCTCTGCTGCGGACGGCGCTGGACTCCAGGACAGGTAAGTGTCCTAATATTAAAAGTCAGCAGCTGCAGTATTTGTAGCTGCTGGCTTTTAAAGCGGGGGTTCACCCTAAAAAAAAATTCTAAAATTACATTGAGCTCACTTCCGACATTGACAAAAAAAAAATTGACATTCCGACATTGAAAAAAAAGATCGGCATACTGTCAATGTCGGAAGTGAGCCCAATGTAATGTTAGAATTATTTTTTAGGGTGAACCTCCACTTTAATGTTTTTTTTTTCAGCGGACACCCGCTTTAAGCTAGTGCATTGTTCCTAAATTAATGCTGCTGAATGTCTTTTTGGTCCTGGGGTGCGGGGTAAATACACTAAATTATTCCTCAGGTCTGGCCACGCTACTTCCCGACGCGGCTTGGGGGCCTGGCGCTTCCATTTTAAGGTTTACCCCTATGTTGGTCTGCCTGGTGGTTTGAGGCCAGGCGTTCTATCTGCGGTCTGCGTGGACCCCCTGCCTCCAATTTGCGGACTCTTATAGGGGTCCGCGGGCCTGCCGGACCCAACCAGGGTGCTCAGCTCCGGCTCGAAGCCGAGGGCTGTTGGGCTCCGGCGCACCGATGGGGGAACTCGCCTCATTTTCGCTATGACCCCCAGGTTTGGGCAAAGTTTGGCACTGGATATAATGCCCTCGGGTACCCTGCTGTCCTTTCCGCATTTCAAAAGTATCGCAGGCTGGATGTTTTTCCACTGACATGCAGCCAGGGCTTTCCCGGGCCCTCTGGACGGTTTGAATGGGGACCTCTTGTCGGGCGGTGCCCTGTCCGATCTTTAACTGCTGCTTCCTGTCGATTCTCTTAAGTGCCTGGGACTCTTGGATTTTTCCACCTGGAAGGGAGGAATGGGAGGACTGTCTGGAGCGTGCTCCCGGGCTGGTAATCTCTGCAAATCGTGCAAACAAAATTTTTGGATATTTTACGGTTTATCTAGGCACCCTGACACTGTGTCCGTGACGGGTAGAGCGGGGCACCTTACACATGCTCGGAGGCCCTGATGGTGATCATCTTAATGCAAACTCTCCGTTTACACCCGCACTGGCTTTGCTGGGTGTCAGGAGAAAAAGGTCATCACACTAAATTACTGATCTCATACCTCCTGAAAAAAAGTATTAATCAACTGACCTCTTCCTCTCCTCCCTCTGTATCTTCCTGGGAAGCAAGGGTTCAGACCCCTGTAAAGAAAAGTCGGGGATGCCCAAAGTATGATAAAGTGTGGCTGTCCTGGATTTAGTCCTGGTGGGGTTTGGTTTCCTGGGAAGGGGTGCCTGCTCTGGATCCCTAATCCTTTTCCTCCTGTCTGCTAGTTGTTCTAGGAAACCTGAGGTACCCTTCAGTTAACAATGGTTGGTACAATCTTTTATCTGTATGACACTAGTATTGCTTAAAGGAAATTTTTCCTATAAAGCACTAATTAAAAAAAAAAAAAAAATTATTCCTCGAACTTTTTATGCCCCCTGCCTCCATACCCCCTGCCTCCAAAATGCTCACCCAAGCCGAACCGATTTATTTTTACAACCCCTTTAAGGAAAAAAGTATTTTTCCAGTCCGTAAAAATAAGGACGGTTGGCATCAAAGCAAGATAGAAGAACCAAGCAATTGAAGGAAAAGGTAAGTTAACAGGCTTGTATTAAGAAAATAAAAAACAGCGAAATAGAAGAACCTGACCTTTCAACATGGGTACCAGCAAATGAAGAACAATCTTTTCCCATAATTTCCCAACTAGCAAGCATTACCAGCATCTACATGAGCCCTTTCTTTTGGTTATTTACATAAACACCATAGGTACCCTTGCATGATTAAAGGGGTTTCATTTAAAAATAAGTTGTAGCTTTTTTTTTTTTTAAGTAGGCACTTATTGTGCAAAAAAGGCAAAGAAATACATAAACAAAAATATAACATCCAAAAACATTTACACATTTTTTTTTTTAACGGAACCCATTCAAGACAAGATTGAAGCTTCATTCCCTCTAAAATCCCAATTTGTTATATTAATTTTAGTACAGGAGTAATCTATCTGCTCCTCTTGCGTGTTTCACTTGACTAGGAGCTTAGTCATATAATTTAATGTTTAAATATTTTGTTACAAAAAAAGCTTGAAATATAGGGTTCATATGGCACAATGAATTTCTAACCAGACAGCACAGCAGATTTTTGACATTTTCTGTAGTTTCCTGTGCTTCCCTATGGGTCAGTGAATTGCTCAGGTTTTTGATATTTTGGTTTACTTTCATCTGCATCTATGCCTAGTATATGGACAAAAAAGTATTTACATATTCTTAACCAGCAGTAAAATAACTTTAAAACATCATTGACCTCTCTAGCTGTATGTACAGTGAAGTTATCCATTCTCAAATGCTTCAAGCATCTCAACAAAGACCCTGAAGTGGGTTATAAATGGGGTTGCCCTGATACCGATACTAGTATCAGTATAGGGACCGATACCGAGTATTTGCGGGAGTACTTGTACTCCCGCAAATACCCCCGATACCTAAATAGAATAATCCCCCCGCCGCCGCATACCGCCGCGTTAATCCCCTGCAATACAGCGCGCATTACAAGTATTTGTTTGTATACTTGTAATGCCTGCCTTTGCCATGTATAGACACTCCCCTTTTCGGGATTGGACGGATCTGTCCAATCCCGAGCAAGGGGGAGTGTCTATGCACGGATCTGTGTATAGACACTCCCCCTTTCGGGATTGGACGGATCCGTCCAATCCCGAGAAGGGGAGTGTCTATACATGGTGCGGCAGCCATTGCAAGTATACAAACTAAAGCTTGTAATGCAGGGGGATTAACGCGGCGGTATGCGGCGGCATCATATCAGGTATGGGGGACATACATGGCTGCAATATGGGGGACATACATGGCTGCAATATGGGGGACATACATGGCTGCAATATGTGGGGGACATACATGGCTGCAATATGGGGGACATACATGGCTGCAATATGTGGGGGACATACATGGCTGCAATATGTGGGGGACATACATGGCTGCAATATGTAGGGGACATACATGGCTGCAATATGTGGGGGACATACATGGCTGCAATATGTGGGGGACATGCATGGCTGCATATGTGTGGGGGACATGGCTGCAATATGTGTGGGGGGACATGGCTGCAATATGTGTGAAACAGACATTCTAATCTGGGATTCCATGGAACACTAGGGTTCTTTCTGAGGTTGCTAGGTATTCCTTAAAGTGGATGTAAACCCACTCTCATCCTTTCTAAACTACTGCCATAGTGCTGATCTATAAGGTATATATAGATATATAGATGCCTCCTGCATGTATGCTTACCTGTCAAATGTCTCCTCTCTGTCTGTTATAAGAACTGAAAAACTGCAGATTCTGTGGGTGGGTCTGTTCTCTGGAGCTCGGTGGGTGGAGTCATGATGTCAGTAGACGCCCCGCCCACCTACACACTCCCCTTGTAAACATGCATTTTCTCCTATGTATTCCTTACACTAAATTCTGCTATAATCACTAACATCCAGTCAAAATCCAGAAAAGTAACCACATGACTTTAGAAAAGGAGTGGGGGTGGGAATAAAAAATAATGCCTGTCTCAAGCTAGCGCATGAGATATGTAAATAACCTGTCATTCACAGCAAGGGGGAAGAACGGACAAAAGTTTTCTCCTGTTTGTCCGTTTATCTCACTGAAAAAAGAAAAGAGGATTGCTCAGAGCTGGATTTACTCTTTGTAGCAAGACTGGGCACAGATGATAGGGAATCTTATACTCTACTTTATGACAGCAAACAGATATAAAAAATGTGGGTTTACATCCACTTTAAATTGTGTGTGATTGACCTCCTATTTGATGGTGCCTGCATAGATCCAGGGCCAACTCCAAAGTCAGCAGCATGACATCGGTGATAGCCATTCGTACGGGTAGAATTTTGACCATCATTGTAATGTTAGCCTTTTTCCTACTGACCACTATTATAAGGGACATTTTCCCCACTAACCCCTGATAATTGGTATTAGCAAAAGTTCTCCAAGATCTGATAAAGTAAAAAGGTTGAGAGCGACTGGTCTAGAAACACCAGCTGTGTTTACATTACCACAGCTGCCAAGACTCTGATAACATAGAAAATAGCTGAGACTTCACAGTTACCATTGTGAAATTTGAATATTAACTTCTCCACAATGCCTATAGCTACAGAGGTGGCTTGTTTTACAGTTTGTTCACAACATATAAAATACTTGCATGTGCATAGTCGGAATGCAAACTAAAATCTCTTTGCTGTTGCACAGTTTGGATTACTTTACATTTGCCAGCAATTGCACACATCACTAACAACCATGTCAATGACTGCATGATAAATGATTCCAGGTTACCACCATACCTGCCAATGCAGTAGGCCGGATCACCATTGTTGTTGCCACTACGCATTTGTGAACTTACAGATCACCCGCACTGCCTCTTACAGTACCTTTTTATAATCCCCTCCAAAACTAAGGATAGCTGCAAAACCATAACTATATTTTGAGAAAATTTACTGTAAAGTTGGCTGATGTTACATTTCACTGGCTAGACCTTTTTATAATCCCCTCCAAAACTAAGATGTGCAAAACCATAACTATATTTTGATGATATTCCCCAAAGTAGATGATATTCCCCAAAGTACTATGTCACTACAAATGGCCTATATAAATGTATTCTTTAGTGCTGTTGCATCAATGGTCATTACTGCATTTGGCACACTGTGGGTCTGAGTCTGCTGTACATTATTGAGCATTATTTCTTTTGCAACAATTTAGGAAATATGTAGTGTTCTTGTCTTTTTTTATTAATGTGAGTTAGTGCTGCTGGTATAATATTACTGGGTACTTTAGAAAAGTGTATTACTTGGCGAACAGTTGGAAAATACTGGCATGTGGTATCGACCTAGTAGCCCATTTGGCTGTTCAATTTATAATACTTCTAAAGAGCAATTATTACAGGCAATAACTTTGAGTGAGAAAAGAGCTGCTAATACTATTAGAGCAGTATTAAAACCAAACACAAACTTTTATTTTATTGCAGCCTTCCAATTCATGGATGTGATGGCTGTATTTGTTTCTTTTATACTTTTCTTTCTTTCTTTCTTCTATTTCCATCTGGTTATTCAGCCAGCAAGTCTGTTATCTTTATCAGTTTACATGGATGGGACAAACAACTTAACACGGGTAGGGATGATGAAAATTATCAGATTTATTTATTCATGCAAAACCTTTGTCCCAAAAGGAAAAAAACTGTTTGCTGTAACTGATTATAAAATGTGAGCTGGAATTTGGCCTAAATTTTTCTACATCTGATCTCTACATCTGCTAATATATTTAACACTACCAAAGCGGGAGGTGTGTTACTGGCCACTGTGGCCAGATCACCAAGTAAAAACAAAGGGAACAAGCCAAAGAAAAGAAAGCTGATGCAGCCACCACATCTAATGATTCGTAAGCTGCAATATAATAATAATAAAAAAAAAAAAAATGGGGGGTTTAAGTATGCTAAAAATCAGAAAGTTCACTCAGGTTCCCTTAAAAGAAACCTCTAGTGAGAAAGTGTAGAGACATTTACTTCTGAAAATATTAATTCACCGACTGTCATACTGATTTAACAATGTCGTTTTATACAGTGCGTTGAAAAAGTATTCATACCCCTTGACATTTTCCATATTCTGAAATGTTACAACGAAAAATGTAAATGTATTTTGCTAGCATTTTATGTGATAGAACAACACAAAGTGCCACATTGTGAAGTGGAAGGAAAATGATAAATGGTTTTCAATTTTTTTTACAAAAAGATATGTGAAAGTGTGGTGTGCATTTGTATTAAGCCCCCCCCCCCCCCCCCCGAGTCAATACTTTGTAGAACCCCCTTTTACTGCAGTTACAGCTGCAAGTCTTTTTGGGTATGTCTCTACCAGCTTTGCACATCTAGAGAGTGACATTGATGCCCATTCTTCTTTGCAAAATAGCTCAAGCTTTTTCAGTTTGGATGGAGAGTGTCTGTGAACAGCAGTTTTCAAGTCTTGCTACAGTTTCTCAATTGGATTTAGGTCTGGACTTTGACTGGGCCATTCTAACACATGAATGTCCTTTGATCTAAACCATTTCATTTTAGCTCTGGTTGTATGTTTAGGGTTATTGTCCTGCTGGAAGGTGAACCTCCTCCCCAGTCTCAAGTCTTTTGCAGACTTTAACAGGTTGTCTTCTAAGATTGCCCTGCATTTGGTTCCATCCATCTTCCAAGAAACTCCAACCAGCTTCCATGCCCCTGCTGAAGAAAAGAATCCCCACAACATGATGCTGCCACCACCATGTTTCACAGTGGGAATGGTGTATTCGGGATGATGTGCAGTGTTAGTTTTCCGCCACACATAGTGTTTTGCTTTTAGGCCAAAAAGTTTAATCTGACCAGAGCACCATGTACCACATGTTTGCTGTGTCCCCACATGGCTTTGTGCAAACTGCAACCGTTACTTGTTATGTCTTTCTTTCAACAATGACTTTCTTCTTGCCACTCTCCAATAAAGGCAAAATTTGCAGATTTTTGAAGTGCACGATTAATAGTTGTCCTGTGTACCATGGGCCTCTTGGCTGCTTCTTTGATTAACCACTTGCCATCTGCCTCACATACATATATGTCAGCAGAATGGCACTGGCAGGCAAAGCATCGTACAGGTACGATGCTTTGAATCTGCCGCCTAGCGCACGCCCTGCTGCGAGCTCTGTGACCGTGCCCGCAGGATTCGCGCACTCGATGTCCACTGGTGTCCCACAATTGTGTCACTGAATGGCAGAATGGGGAGATGCCTTTGTAAACAAGGCATTTCCCTCTTCTGCCTAGTGACAGGACAGTGATTACTGCTTCCTGTGATTGGGAGCAGTGATCACTGTCGTGTCACTTGTGGCCCAGCCCCCTCACGGTTAGAATGACTCTCTAAGACACACTTAACCCCTTTCTCGCCCCCTACAGGTTAACCCCCTTCACTGCCAGTGTCATTTTCACAGTAATCAGTGCATTTTTTTTAGCACTGATCACTGTATTAATGACAAAGTTGTGGAATAAAGGCAGGGTTCAAACCTATGCAAATTGAATGTGGATTACACTGCATCCAATTCACAGGATACTTTAAAATGCATTAATTTGAATGAGGCTGGTTCACATATCTGCGGTGCATTCGCACTCCGCATTGCCCAAAAAACGTGTTTTTTCTAGGCGGTGCGAATCCAGGTCCATTATCTTCTATGGGAACTCATCTGATTCACAGATGCATTCCGTTGTGAACATGAATTCTCTTCCCCTCCTCACTACACCTTCCCCCTCTCCCTGCTCAGCTGATCCGCAGCTACAACAGAGGGAAAACGCTAAACAGCTGCTTTTTCTCTTCGCAGGGAAAACAGAGCTGGAATTTGCACCAGACTGGTGTGAACCCAGCCTAAAGCAGGGTTGTGTTATAAAAAAAAATATCCCAAGCTTTAACCACTTCAGCCCTGGAAGTATTTACCCCCTTCCTGACCTGGCCATTCTTTTGCGATATGGCACGTCGTCGCTTTAACTGACAATTGCGCATTTGTGTGACATTGCACGAACGCGCAATTGTCAGTTAAAGCGACGCAGTGCCATTTCGCAAAAAATGGTCAGATCAGGAAGGGGGTAAATACGTCTGGGGCTCAAGTGATTAAAGCTTGGAATATTTTTTTTATAACTCAACCCTGATTTAAACTTCTCAACAACCTTATCCCTGACCTGTCTGGTGTGTTCCTTGGCCTTTATGATGCTGTAAGTTTACTAAGGTACTCTAACAAACCTCTGAGGGCTTAACAGAACAGCTTTATTTATACCAAGATTAAATTACACACAGGTGGACTATATTTACTAATTAGGTGACTTCTAAAGGCAATTGGTTCCACTAGATTTTAGTTAGAGGTATCAGAGTAAAGCGGGCTGAATACAAATGCACGCCACACTTTAACTACTTAACCCCCGGACCATATTGCTGGTCAAAGACCAGAGCACTTTTTGTGATTCGGCACTGCGTCGCTTTAACTGACATTTGCGCGGTCGTGCGATGTGGCTCCCAAACAAAATTGGCGTCCTTTTTTTCCCACAAATAGAGCTTTATTTTGGTGGTATTTGATCATCTCTGCGATTTCTATTTTTTGCGCTATAAACAATAATAGAGCGACTATTTTGAAAAAAAAACAATATTTTTTACATTTTGCTATAATAAATATCCCCAAAAAATATATAAAAAAACTTTTTTTTTCCTCAGTTTAGGCCGATACGTATTCTTCTACATATTTTACGTTAAAAAAAAAATCGCAATTAGCGTTTGATTGGTTTGCGCAAAATTTATAGTTTTATTTGTAGTTTTATGGCATTTTTATTAATATTTTTTTTCCTAGTAATTTTTTAGTAATTACTAGCATTTTTTTTCAGTACCGAGACATTATGGCGGACACATCGGACAATTTTGACAAATTTTTGGGATCATTGTCATTTTTATAGCGATCAATGCTATAAAAATGCATTGGATTACTATAAAAATGCCATTGGCAGTGAAGGGGTTAACACTAGGGGGCAGGGAAGGGGTTAAGTGTGTTCCTGGGTGTGTTCTAACTGTATGGGGGGGTTGACTCACTAGGGGAAATCACTGATCTTCTGTTCACTGATCGGCCGCTAAAGGGAGGACGTAGAGCTACGTGCTCTCGCCCAGCAGTGCCGACCTGCCGCCGTAGAATGACGGTGGGCTGGTCGGCAACTGGTTAAAGATTCTTATTTGTAAAAAAAAATTGAAAACCATTTATCATTTTCCAAATTCACAATGTGCCACTTTGTGTTGGTCTATCACATAAAATCCCAATCAAATACATTTACGTGTTTGGTTGTAACATGGAAAAATTTGGAAAATTTCAAGGAGTATGAATACCTTTTCAAGGCACCGTACTAAGTCGCTGACTTGGGACAAGTATGTGGATCGGGAGATTAGCCATCACTTTCTGGATCTACAGGCTGTTTCCAGGTCAGTATCTAGCTTTTTCAGAAGGAGGCCAGCCATTGCAGCGTCTCTATTTATCTTACTATAGATTTCTGAGTTCTGTGTATTGTACACAGCAAATACATGGTAGGAATTTTCTTCCTGAAGCCATTGTTTATATAACATCCCCTCTTTACTTTCCAGGCACATTTGAATCTGGTTGGTGATTGTGAGAAACTTCTAAAGGCCCATACACACGGTAGGACATCCAACAAAATTTCCCTTGGATTTTTGTCCTAATTGATTTGTCCGGTCACACCCATAGCATACACACAGTCAGACTTTTCTGCAAACTTTTCTAAAACGTTCCCATCATCACGTGGTTTTTCTGCTCTTTTCTGCTCTTTACCGCCACCCTTTGGTTAACTTCTGCTATTGTTGGTTGATTTTAACATTGGTTCTGAGCATGCGTATTTGCACTTTGCACAAAAGTTGGTTGGATTGCTGTACACACGGTCACACAAAGCACCATCAGACTTTTGTTGCTGAAAAGTTGGTCCGTTCGCAGACCCAACTTTTTGTCAGATGAAACCTGAAAAAGTTGGTCCGATGGAGCGTACACACGATCAGACAGATTTGAAAAGTTGCAGATTTTGAAGTTGGTTGGCCAAAAGTCCGACCGTGTGTATGGGGCTTAACTATATGCATTTCTCATTTACACCAGGCTTTCTGTATGTGGGAGCCAGTAAGGCATTTTCAGTGCATGTGCCAGCATCACAATCAAAAGTGTCCTAGGATCAGGTTACCCAGAAATGTAGAAGCTCATTAAAGCAATATAGCTTTGCCTAGATGAGTGCTATTGAACAGGCAGGCTAGGGTCCTTGTATACATGTAAAAGTGTAAAGCCCGGTACACACGATTGGATTTTCTGTGGACAAAGCATAGGACTTTTGTCCGAAGGGCGTTGGCCGTGAACTTGTCTTGCATACAAACGGCAAAGAATTGTCGTCCAACAAGCACAAAACTACGTGATTTTTTAGCCCTTTAGCACCACCCTTTGGGCAACTTCTGCTTAGGTCATGTTATGGTTAGCACTGCTTCTAAGCAGGCGTGTTTGTACTTTGGCTTTTGTTCCGATGGACTTGTGTAGACACGATTTGGATAATGCGACATCAGACATTTTTTGCCGGAAAATTTTAATGCATGCTATCCAACATTTGTTGTTTGAAAATCCGACAACAATTGTCCGATGGAGCATACAAACGGTCAGATTTTCCGACAAACCCTGCCATCACACAATTCCCGACGTAAAATCTGATCGTGTGTAAGGGCCTTAAAACTAAACTTCAGGCAGATATAAAAAACTATTTTTTTTCAGTTCTGTATTCATCAACTTAGATTTAAATTTGATATGAGCCTTTTGCAGTTGTACAACAGAACTGAGGCATGGTGAAGGAAAAAGCAGCACACGTAGCCAATCAGTTGTGCTGAAGTGTTTGTATGCTAACAAGGAACATTTTGATAGTAGGAGAGAGAAGAATAGTGAAAAGAGAAGCAGAACACAAAGCAGCTAATCTCTCTGTCTCCTCAGAGACTGGGCGAGGGAGAAGATAAATAGGTTTTACTTAGAGTAGTAGTAAAACCTCAGTTTTTTTTCAGCTTTTGCATAGTTATATTGGACCAGCTTGGACCAATGAAAGTGTGCATATTCCATACCTGGCCAATCCCCATGGAAGCTGTAAATCACTGTTGTTAGGCACCTCTACGACAGTGACCGCTGCTAGCTTCCAGGGTCCTGTGTACGACACATTTGCCATTCAGAGAAAACATTGCATTTTCTCAATGAATGCAAAGCATTCTCTAATTGGACATGGTGGTGACGTCCAAGCTGGACCAATGTAACCATGCAAAAAAAAAAAAAGCAATACCTAGACTATTGGCTTTAACATATTGAGCACAATAAAATAAACATTCCTTCAAAAAACAAATTAAATTTCTTTTCCGAGCACTTACAGTTTACAACTTTCAATGCTGCTAGCTCCTGTTCTCTTAGGCCCCTTTCACATTGAGGAGTTTTTCAGGCAGAACAGCGCTAAAAATAGCGCTGCTATACCGCCTGAAAAACTCCTGCCACAGCAACCTCAATGTGAAAGCCCGAGGGCTTTCACACTGAGGCGATGCGCTGGCGAGAGATAAAAAAATCTCCTGTCAGCAGCATCTTTGGAACGGTGAGAGGAGCGGCATGTATACCGCTCCTTCACTGCTCCTTCCTATTAAAAACAATGGGAGACCGCGGCAATACCGCCCGCAATGCGCCTCTATAGAGGCGCATTGTGGGTGGTATTAACCCTTTCACGGCCGCTAGCGGGGGTTAATACCGCACCCCTAGCGGCGCTATACCGCCAGCACACCTCCACTGCCCCATGTGAAAGGGGCCTTAGTGCGCCTTCCCTAAACTTCTTGTCTTCACAGGAAAGTGTTAACAGCAGTGCAGTCTCCACCCAGTATATTAGCTTGGAGAAGGAGGGGGCAGGGGAGTGCCTTACTATTCCAGGCTACAGGACTGTGTGTTTCTATTGAAGCACCCAGTGTAGGGAGACGCATCTATAGTCCCTGCATGCAAGGGTGGCTGCCTAGGATGCTGCAAGAGAAATGAGCCACCCTGAAACAGGAAACCTGGGACAGTGGTCATGGCACCAGCTTTAACTGGAATACAGGCAAGGATTAAAAGATAAAGCAGCTTCATACTCAAAAGGTAATTAAGTCCGGTCTTTTGTCCTGTCAGACAGGGTTTTGGCGTGTGGAAGAGCTGTATAAATCTCAGGACTAGATGGACAGAAATAAAAATTCTTTGGCAGGTAAAAAAACACCCATATATATATACCTATATAATATATCTATCTGTTTGCCTGGAGTTCAGCTTTTATTTTCCATTTTAAGCAGAGTGTACCTTTTGAGGAATGTGCTAAATGAATGCACACTTTTTATACCATCCACATGCTACATACATTTTTTTTGCAGAGCATAAGAAAAAAATGCAGGGCACCGCTGGTGCTTCTTGGGGTCACAACTGTCCTTTTGAGGATCCTGAGTGCTGGTGACTCTGGACGGTCACTTTAGAATATTATTGCGTCCTAGTGGTTAACTAATTTAGTGATCAGACCAATATGTTTTTTTGTTTTTTTTTTTGTTCATTTTTACCCAGATGTGTTGTAAGGTAAATAAGCCATCTATAAAATGATCATAGAAATACTTTCAAAACACCAGCAATGGATAACATTGCCAATAATTAATGTCGATCCCTTTACAAAATTGAAATCAGAAAATATTGTTATACTGAAAATAGACTTAATAATTCTTTCCTAAACAAACTAATGTATAGCTGTATTTTATGTATCAGAAACATATTTATAAGTATAGATAGTTCTATTCTATGGACTAAATTCATCCAAGAAGCAGGCATTGATAGCTGACTATTATGGGAGATTTTCTTAAGCTTTGAAAAGGATTACTAAAAGTGTAAGGATTACTAACCCGCACTTACAGTCTTATATTGCCATGGTGCTGTACAATAAATTCATGAATAGCTTGCAACAATCATAAAAGATGAACTATAGAAGAGGACACAAGAAAGTCATACAGAATAGAAATGCAGTGAAAAATCGTTTTTTCTTCCTCCGGTTCCAAGAATGTATGATTGTGGTAGAGTGATAATATGCCATTATAATGATTTCACATTACTAGTCCATGTTGTACAATATTGCACCAGATAAGTATTTCTTTTTATGTATTTGAGGATTGCATTAGTTAATTAATCTCCATTTGCCTTGGTATAAATCTTTCAGTGATGAACTGCCTGCAACTCCTCACTGGAAGTACTGAACAATTAGATTGCAAGCTCTCTGACAGAACTTTTGTCTAGATACGTTGCATAGAGACAAACAATGTTATGGTTATCATCTGTTTCCTTCGGCCTTTGGCTGAGTGTGGTTACACGGGGGCTGGAGGATTACCATCAACTGACTTTTTCTCACCAGGGCAGCTCTTAGTTGTTCCTTCATGTCCTCAATCTTCTCCTCCAGCTCCCTTAGCTCTTCCTCTTTGGGGTGACAGGGTTGTCCATTCTCACAAGGTTTATCACTTGCATTTACAGTCTCGAGGTTAAAATGTACCCTTTTTTCCTGGCGGATGGTAGTCCGACCTAAATTGTTCCAGACAGACTGAGGCTTTTTGTTGGCATCTTTCTGAAGGTTACAGCTGCAAAAAAAAATAGTTAAAAAAATAACCTATGGAAAATCCAAGTACAATAAAGGGTGGGGGTCAGCAACCAGGAGATCGCAGGCAGGTGACTGGTAGATCACAGTCTGGTCTTGCTGACCCGCCATTCCAGAGAATCAAACAGAATGCAATGCCGAGGGACTACTTGTAAAGTTGAATCGGTAGTAGGGAGCAAGAGCCACATAAGCTGATGCCTCCTCTGTAGTGCTCGCTCCTGTCCAATGCAGAGTAATACCAACTACACTCCACCTCTTATCCCGGCTAGTGGTCTCCAGAGTGGTGCCATCATCAGGAAAGAAGAGATCTTCAGGTCAGTGTGAAGCAATACACTGGGCATAATAGTATAGGGCTGCTTTGACACTGATGCACTGTGATTTACCCACACCACGGGGTGCAGTGTACCTGCAGCTTTCCTTCAGGTTTGTTGCGCTTAGCCATAGTGCACCAAACCTGCAAGATATAATAGAAGTCTTTCTGAAAGCGCACCACACCTGAAGGATACAATTGAAGTCAATGGCAAAGTGCAGCTAACCCAGGAAATTGCAGATGCACTGCGCTGCACCCACGGTACAGGTAAACTGCAGCAGATCAGTGTGAAAACAGCCTTATAGGAGGCTCAGAACAGTAAGGGTTTATTTACTTTTGCAGTTTTGAGGGTGATAAAACCCCATAGTTAAGATGTGTTTTTATCAACCCCTTCCCAACCGCACCTCCTTTAGCTGCAGTGACCAGGGGTGTACACATGTCGCAGCTGCAGCAGGAGTTATACATCCTGTCATGACCCTTTCAAGTGAATGAAGCCGCTCTGCAAGTGCCCTGCAAACTTGTGCAGCAAACAAGGGGTTAAAGCAGGCAGCTTTGTGTTGCTTTCTCACCACCTGCTTTAACCCCTTGGACCTTGCAGAAGCATGCAGTTGCGAGACACTTGCAGAGTGGCCCAATTTACATTAATGGGTCACGATTGGCAGGCAGTAGCACCAACCAAAAGCAACAGGGGGCTTAATTTCTGCTGCTACATGTGTACACCTTTGTGTACACCTCTCTAAAGAGAGTAGGGATTGGGGCTGTAAAACCACGATTCAACTGCAGGGTTTTACCACCACTGAACTTTATGTGTGAATAAGCACTATAGGCACATTTACAAGTGCAGCAGGCACTGTTGCTCCTCTGAAAAGCTCCTCTGTTGGACTTGTGGTGAGGAGGCGATATATTGCCAGTGATTGCTGTGTAATACACGCAATTGTAACATGGTAGTACGTCAATTAAGGGTTTAAATAAGGTGTGAGGAGACAACACTGTGTTGGTGATCTTTGACGTCTCCCATATTGTTCAGGTAGATCTCCACCCCTTTAAGGTTGCCTACCCCTTATATAGGGTATTATGGAGTACAGTAAAATAGAGCAGTTATTAGTGGTTCTTAGTAATTTTCAACCTCAGTAAAACCAGGGACAGTATGTAAAAATCTGTGTTTTTTTACATATGTCCCTGAAATGTCCCTTACCGTCATCCTCTAAAAATCCCAAGATTATAGCTGCTCCGCCTCTCCAGTACCTTTTCAGTGTGTGTTCTGTGTGTATGCATACTGTATGTGTGTATACTGTGTGGCCCCATCATCTCCTTTTCTCTGGGGGCCCCATCATCTCCTTTTCTCTGGGGGCCCCATCATCTCCTTTTCCCCCGGGGGCCCCATGAGTTGTCAGTCTGCTCCTGCAAAATGTATATCTGTAAGAATGAGGGTTATCAGCAAGCTCAGACACTACCTGTATTTGTAGTAAAAGGATCAGAAAGGCCCAACATTTTGCCATGTTAAGAGGATTTTCTGAGGCACAATATGGCATTGGTGGCACTGTCTGCAGTACAATATGACATTGGCGGCATTGGGGGCATTGTCTGCAGAACATTATAACTGGGTACTAACATTCAGGGCCGCTGATATAAATCATGGGGCCCGTATAGCCTACCTGACGGAGCCCCCTTCAGCCCTACCCCTGGTACCGCCCCTGGTCCCTCCTTCAGCCCTCCCCTGAAACAAAGTGCAGATTTGTCTTCAAGTGATATTTATCATTGCAGACAGTGCCGCCAATGCCATAATGTACTGCAGACAGTGCCACCCATGCTGCCAGTGCCATGATGTACTGCAGACAGTGCCACCAATGCCATAATGCCATTGGCAGCATGGGTGGCACTGTCTCTGCAGGCAGCACATGTGTTATGGCATTGGCGGCATGGGTGGCACTGTCTGCAGCACATTATAGCATTGGCGGCATAGGTGACACTGTCTGCAGCACATTATGGCATTGGCGGCATGGGTAGCACTGTTTGCAGTACAATATGGCATTGGCGGCATGTGCTGCCTGCAGAGACAGTGCCACCAATGCCATAATGTATAGATGCTTCTGCAGACAGATACAGTGTCATAGTGTAGCGGTCCTGCTCCTGTTGAACAGGCGCTGCCTCAAATTTAATGGGGGTCTGAGCTGTTATTTGGCTCAGACCAGATTGATTAAGGGCAATTTAGCCTCTGTTCCAGCCATGGCTGTGCTGGTAGTGATCCACCATTGATCGCCTGGGGGTGTTATTACCACCCCAGGCCAAGGGTGGCAACAGCCAGGTCATGGTATATTCAGTGTCCCCCTCAGCAGCGAATCAGTGGGAGTGGTTGCCCCGCTGTGCATGCTGGGGAGGGGTACTTAAGGGACAGACGCTATTGGTGCGGGCCTGTCCGTTCGCGCCCTGTGGCCCGTCTGGCCGGGGGTGCCTGTTGTGAATCCTAGCTCCGGAATCACATTGGCCCGGGGCTGCGGCTTTGTCTGTTGGGCCCAGTAGTCTGACTGGGGCCTGTACCACAGAGGTGATCCTGTGCTGTCCGTCTTGCTGGAGGAGGCCACTTGATAAAGGCGACCAGAGGAGGACCTATCCTGGTAGGGGTCATGCAAGAGGCTGGTACCTTAGGAGAAGGCCTGGAAGCTTCAAAGGATGCACCATACACTGAGAGGCTTGACAGTGTCGCCTGTCAAAGGTTCTAGTGAGAAAAAGCTAAAGAGATCCGGGTGCTGAATCCTGTGGCAGAGGATCCCAGACCAAAAAATCTCATCAAGAAAGGAAGGTCTGTGGCAGAGACTGTACTTTAATTTGTGCGCCATCCCGGGTCCTAGGCCAGTGAGAGGGACCTATCTGGGTGAGCAATACCCACTCTGGCTAGAGTGGTGTCAAAAACTGTTTGCTGGAAACAGGAGTGTTTCCTTATTTTGCACCTGAACCTACCTACCCTTTCACCCCTGTGGACATTGAAATTCTTTGGACTCTCGTTTTACCCTGGACAGCGAGAATAGAGGTTACGTGACACCCAAAATCGAAACCAGCAGCTCCTTCGGGGGTAGTGCTACACGTAGATCTTGAATAACCCCCCCCCCCCTAAAGCAAGCACACACCTGTGTTATCTGGGCCCCATGAGGCACTTTCTCTCTGATCTGGCTGCTGCTGCCGAGAGTGTCAGCCACAAACAATTTTAGATGTCGGATGCCTCCTTCTCCTTCCTCCACCATCGTTTGCCCTCACCGCTTTTTCTCTAGTCTCACTGTCTCTGTCTCAGGCAGAGTGGAGAACAGAGCAGAGTGCCATGAGTGGAGCCCAAAACAAAAGAAATGGTCCCTCCCTCCCACACACAAGAACATCAGTACGGAGGTAGCAAAGAATAGGAGGTTGGTGGATGGGTCATGGGGTGCTGGCTGAAGGAATGTGTAATATATAATTTTTTTTATATATATTCTGCATCATTTCGGTCTCTGTGCAGATTGCCACACCCCCCCCCTCCTTCCCGCTGGCCGGACTCGGTACAACAGGGCCAGTTGTACTGGCCTATCAGCAGCCCTGCTAACATTTTATAGGTAAAGTTGATCCAGGGAATATCCGATTGCCTCTTGGGGAATCAGGAAGGAATTTCCCCCTGTTGTAGCAAATTGCATCATGATTTGTTGAGGTTTTCCACCTTCCTCCACTGGTCTGCTAGGATTGTGTGTTTTTTCCTTTTTTTTTTTTTTTATTGACAACGAACATGAAACAAAATACCTTTTGTCAGGGTTTGGGGGTTTCACGTCCTGGTCTTCGAGGGTCATATTTAATGCCCGATGGATTTTCTGTTAAATATTAAAACAAGAATATTACTATTCACAAAAATTCAGTACTCTTCATGTTAGAGTAAACCTCTTGGGAATATAAATGGAAAAATAGAGTAATGCGAGAATTTAGAGCCTTTAGGGGAGATACTAAAAGGTAAATCAATTATTAAAAAAAATATAAATTATGGATACAAGGGACAAGGCTGAAGGTCTAAAGAAAGTAATTGGAAATCTAAAACATAATACAAATACCGGTATGTATGATTTTTGAGGGATAAACAGTGGGTATGCTCAACATGGAGATATACAGGAACAGGACCATTAGCTTAGTTACCTGCTATCCACAAACTTTTCAAATTCAGCTCTTCAGTCAACAGTTTTGTAAGGTAAATAGGCTAAAAATACATATGCCGTTTAAGTTTAACCTTTTAAAACAGAACTAGTCACACTGGGTACATTTTTGTAGCTGCTGTCATTGCAGAATAGTGCCTAGATGCACTGCAAAGTGCATGAGCATCATGGGAAATGTAGTTCCAAAACATCTGGGGTGCCAAGGTTTGCCACTACAGGTCTAGACTATATGCATGTGCAGCTGAGTGTACACTCGGAAAAGAAAATGTTGAGATGCATTTATACACAGTCTCTTGTTGCAGTGCTGTGTTTGGATGCATAAAAAAAACTATGCTGTGCACATCCAAACAATGTGTTTTAGACACCTGTGTGACCAAGCCCATAAGTCACTAATTATACATGTCTAAACATTGTATGCATCTAAACGTGAGTATTTTAGGTGTGCATTTTACACATGATTTTTTGCTAGCTCTAACAGGAAAAACCTACGTTCTGTGCAGAAAATATGAGTATACCCATGTGACTGAGCCCTAAATCTGTCAGGACTCACTGCATATACTGTATATGAACATAAGATTAAGGACAATTAACAGGCTCTAGAATATGGTGATCAGATGTTCCCAGTTTCTGGGGACAGTCCCTGGAGTGAGGGCACTGTCCCCGGAGCCAGTCTGTCTCTGGATTGCAGCGGCAGGTGCAGGGTCGATCCTGAGTGGGTGCTAAGGCAGAGGATGGGCGATCCGCCGGTGTTGTCTTCTGTGACAGCTTTAATTTGAATCACTGGACACCTGCCATCACACAAGTCCCGCCTCCTAGTTTGGCTCCTTTGATGGACATCACACTTGTCCAATGGATGTGTGCTGTCTATCATAGGCAGGAGCCTATCTAGGAGGTGAAACTTGTGTGACGGCAGGCACCCGGCAATTCAAATTAAAGTTGTGACATCTGGCCGCCTCTCCTCTTCCTTTGCTTTCTGATCCCCAGCACAGGTAACGCTGCATTGGATGGGCACTGGTGAGGCTGCATTTCTGGGCACTGGTGAGGCTGCATTTCTGAGCACTGGTGAGGCTGTATTTAGATGGGTACAGCTGAGCCCTGCATTCTTTATGTAGTGCACTGCTGAGCCCTGCATTCTTTATGTAGCGCACTGCTGAGCCCTGCATTCTTTATGTAGCGCACTCCTGAGACTTGGCATGTCAAGTGTGTGTATTACCTGCCCATTGTTTGACCCCTATGTTACTGCTGTGTTCTGGAAATATAAATGATTCTTGCAGTTTAGTTTTGCAAATCTGTTTGTTTGAAAGATAAGGAACACCGTGTAGGAAACCCCATTTGCCGTTCTATGAGTATTGTTTTAAGGTGTTAAAGATAGGTTATGTATGCAATGGGCTGCTGTTCGAAATCATGGGGCCCCATACTGCCTTCCTGAAGGGGCCTCCCTACCCGGGATGCAGTGGAACATAATTTACTTTATCTACTTTTTGGAGTGCATGAGCAGTATGTTGAGAAAACTCTAAACCTGAGCTCCTCTAGGGTTAAAAGGCATGCAAACATGGAGACTGGCCCAGGATCCATAATCTGAGAATACAGTATATTTATTTGAAAAAAAAAAAAAAATCTTATTCAGGGTCATTACAAAATTGAAAATGTTGTGTTCACTAACCTAGAGATCCATCCTACTGTAGATCAAAAAACAAGACACTCAAGTGAAGTTTGCTATGTTTTAATGTAAGTGCTGGGTATAAGCCTTAAAGTGTAGAACATATATATTAGCAAGTAAATACCTGTGATTCTGAGATTGTCCATTGTGACAGTTGTTCTGATTTAAAATTAAACTACATTTTAAATTCATTCATTTTTATTTTTTAAATCTTAACTTACCTGGCTAGTATGCAGCCAGTATTTGAATCTGCGACGCTTTCGCATACGTGGTATAACAAAATGGTAGACCACTCTCTCACCCAATGATGTAAGAAGTGAGCCGCCGAACCCAACGCAAAGAAGAACAAACAGGCCTGAAAAATGGTAAATTCCCATCTGGAGCGTCTGTAAGATATAATCACAATAAAAAAAGGCTACATTTACACCTGTAAAGGGACCTGGCCCCATTTGCATGTGAGATCTCCAGGTTGGTTGCCGGAAATTAGCTGTGGGAGAAAGCAGCACTGAAAGCAATGGAAGACTGCCTGCTGCCACAGCTAATCCCAGTCACTTGCATGTAATCACTCATGCAGCGAACCCCTGCAAGTGATTGGCTCTAAATACATCTAGCTGCATCTAGCTGGGGTTCTCACAAGTAACTAGTGTCAGGCCCATTCGCAGGTGGCATACACATCTGAATAACAATACTAACACATTTTACAGCTAGAATGAACAAAATACAGTGCCTTTATCCACATTTTAGCATGAAAAGGGAGATAGACTTTTTAAAGGGCAGTTCTGTAAATGAAAAGCCAATACACATATGCCACATTATCTTTATTTCTTCTTAGCTTCTAACTGTCCTTCATTTGAAACCAAATGCCTTTGTCCTTACCCCCCTGCTCAATTGATCCTCTTTTTTATTTAACGAATATACCTCTTTAAAGCTGAATTCAGGTATGATCTTAATGGCATATTTACATTGATCCAATTTGGACCACTGTAAGTATGCGTCTTTCATACCTGATAGATCATTGTGGTAGTTAAAAATCACTGTAGTAATCGGCATGGTGCTAAGTGAATGACTCCCTGTTGTCCACATGCAGTTAAAGGCAGGTAGAGGTTCCCTTAAAGGAACGCTAAAGGTTTGTTTTTATTAGATCAATTGATTGCTGAAAGCTAGAGCATTTAAATATCACTTACCTCGTTTTTCCTTTTGACCTCCAAAATACAGTAATCCAGGTTTGAAAATGCCATTTCCTGTCCCTCCTCTTCTTGCTTTCCACCAGCATCTGAGCCGTTTTGCATGGTGGAAAGCAGAATGTGCTCACCCCCTCCCTATGACTACAGCCCTGCGTGAAGAGGCTCTCTTATCCCTCACAGGCATGGAGGCTAAGCCTAATGGAAACTGTAGTTCCCATTAGGCTGTGATGTAGCAAGAATGAATGCGCACCGCAAACCAGGAAGTCAGTGAGAATAACAATTCAGGAGTGACAGAGGTGAATAAAACGGCTCGATTTCAACAGGTATCAAACTAGTTATAATGCAAAACATTACTTTTTACGACAGCTACTGTCAGACTTTAATTTAGGAGGAAAATATTTTTGTCTTTACAACTCCTTTAAGGTTTTCTCTTCCTAATGGTGGAGTGTCATGTGGGAGCCCCCATATAAGGCGAATGGAGTTAGAGGACTTAGGGTTACCTTTTGCTCTCACTTTTGGGATAGGGTGGACAGCATAGTGTGCATGTCTAGGAAGGAATGAGAGAACAGAGACTTTCCTGTTTGAAACCTACTGCCACAATGCTGCTGAATGCCAATTCAACCAAAGATGCTGTACTTATACGAGCCATAATTTGGAATTGTTGACACCATTATCTGGACTCTTCAGTTCTACCATTCCGAGTCATTGGATCTTTTCCCCCAGCTCAAGAAGCAGAAGTCCATATTTTAGCAAGCATGTAAACTATAAAAAGAGTATATATTTATATAATTGGTCAAGATATAGAGAGCTTTTTGTTCCATTTGAAGGACCAGAAGCTTGTTGTTACTTCGGCAGGTAAACCAATCAAGCATGCCAAGTTAAATTGATTGGCTGTTTTCAGCCTTCCAGGTTCTTGCTGAGGTAGCCATACTAACATTAAAACTCACATATGGAAGCAGACCAGGTGACTAAGGCCGCGTACACACAAGGAGACATGTTCGATCGTGTGTACGGCCTAGCGGACAGTTTTCCAGCAGACAAAAGTTTCTAAACATGCTTAGAAACTTGTCCGCTGGAAACCTGTCCGTCGGACATGTCCGATGGTTGGTACGCCCAACCATCGGACCGAAATCCCGCGCATGCATCGAATTGATTTGACGCATGCGTGGAAGCATTGAACTTCCTTGTTTCAGCACGTCGGTGTGTTATACGTCACCGCGTCCTCTTTTCGAGGGGATTTTGGTCCGATGGTGTGTACACACATCAGACCAAAATATCCCTTCAGACATGTCTGATGAAAACGGTCCGTCGGACCTGTCTCATCGGACATGTCTCCTCGTGTGTACAGGGCCTAAGGATGCTGCATTACAGCCCTGGACACTTGTTGGGTCTGGAAAACTCACAGATTCCATCCTAGCTCTGGCCCAGTGTAGCTGGGATTAATAATTCAAATTCAAGGACCCCAGAACGAGAACAAGTGGCCCACAGGGGGCAACTTCTTATGAAACAGGACTTTTCCCTTCCAGCTTGGCACATGGAACGTGTCTTCAGTCACAAGCAGTTATTGCTGCTTTCGTAAATGAGCATGGGATAGTGACAGTGGTCACCACAGATGTTTTTATAATATACCACTTCTTGTTTTACCTGTTACCAAACGTGTTACCAAAAGCTAAACATTCCTTCCAGAGATTACAAAAAGATATATACAGATGTCCAAGTCAGGATCTTACAAGTATGCATTTTGTCTGTATGGACATGTTTTCTGGATGTCCAGTGGCAAATGCTACTGTAAAGGCCACAGTAAAACGTGTTATCAGAAGTAGTTTGTAAGTTTGTGAGTGCTAGAATCTACAGAGAGTTAACAGAGGAAATCATTTTTATAGAAGAGTTCTTACTAAAAGTTTTAAGGTTCTATTTTTGCACCCCCCCACTGTCTACAATGTAGTGGAAAAAGTAGAGTAATAAAATAGAAAACTTGTTCATGAATGTATTCTTATATTTTATCAAGCACCTAATGGGGATGTTGGACTCTCTCCTTAATGAGATTTGGTTTGGGAGTGTGTTACTCACTTGCTTATTAGACTTGTGCATTCGTTTTCGTCCGAATGCATTTTTGTCCGAATTTCAGGTATTTTCGTTATCGTTTTAAGAAACAAAAGCGAACGCGCAGAATCCGAAATCCGAAAGATCCGACATAAAAAAATGCTTTATTTTTAGTTTTCGTTGCTACAACAGTTCGATATAGATAGGAGATTCAACATGACGCTGACAATAGCAATCTGTGTCTATCGAATCTGTCGAATGTGCCTATATTAGTTCAAGATTATTCTACATAGAGAGGAACGATTTGACAGAGAGAAAAGATTCCACATTATAGAGACAGTGTTGGGGTAGACCATTTGACATTAACGACGAAGGTTTGACGAAGCAGCGAAAAACATACAAATGTCGAATCTGCTATTGAAGGCTTATGGTGTCTGACGAAAGTTCTAAGAAGATTCGACAAGCAGCTAAACTGTATGACGTCGCAATCATACATTTACTGTCAAATGCTCGGCACATAGGCTATAGAAGAATTTGAATGTTGGTTGACTAGTAATAATCTATATATATATATATATATATATATATAAAACTCAACGTGTGTGTGTGTGTGTGTGTGTGTGTGTGTATGTATGTTCCAACATCACGTCCAAACGGCTAAAGGTATTAACATGAAACTTGGCACACATGTTACTTATATGTCAGCAACAAACATAGGATAGGTGGTTTAACCCTTACCCACCCCCATTTGCCATGGTCGGGGTTTTTCTTTAAAGTCCCATTCAACTCTATGGGAAAGGGTTTTTCTTTAAAGTCCCATTCAACTCTATGGGAAATACATGTTACTTCATAACTTCCAAACGGCGGTTTTTGTTTCAAGTCCCATGCAAGTATATGGGACTGTGGTCTCTTCATCACAGCTCAGCCACAGCTACTGATGTCATCACAGGTCTTTCAACCACAATCTCTTCATCACAGCTCAGACACACCTACCGATTTCATCACAGGTCCTTTTACCACAATCTCTTCATCACAGTTTAGCCATACCTACTGATGTCATCACAGGTCTTTTTACCACAATCTCTTCATCACAGTTTAGCCACACCTATCTCTTCATCACAGCTTAGCCACACCTACTAATGTCATCACAGGTCCTTTTAACCACAGTTTTTTTTTATCACAGCGCAGCTACACCTTACTCCACAAGCTCTGCACTGCATCTTCAGGTCAGTATGTGGGCTGGCTTGCAAACCATGCTCATGCCACTAACCATGCCCTCTCCACACCCCTCCCACAAGCCACACAATGGGGGTGGGTAAGGGTTAAACCACCTATCCTATTTGGACGTGATGCTGGAACATACATACATACATACATACATACATACACACACGTTGAGTTTTATATATATATATAGATATTTATATAACTATGATTTTCCTCCCCAAAAGGTTAAGATAGGAAGACCGGGCAACGCCGGGTATTCAGCTAGTAATTTATAAATATAATTATTACTAGTGCCATACAACATTAGCATTCTTCTATAGCTTGAAGGTGGAACATTGGACCGAAAATGTACAATTGCGGCGTCATACGGTTTATCTGCTCCGTTGAATCTACTTGGAACATTCGACAGACACCATAAGCCTTCAATGACAGATTCAACCTTTATTTGGATTTTCAGACAAATTTATTTCCTAACGCGGATGTCCGCTCAAAAAAAAATATTAAAAGCCAGCAGCTACAAATACTACAGCTGCTGACTTTTAATATTAGGACACTTACCTGTCCTGGAGTCCAGCGCCGTCCGCAGCAGAGGACAAGCGATCGCTCGTCAATCTACTGCTCTCCCCTCCATCCACGGAGCGCTTCACTTCCTGGTTCCCTACAGCGCATGCGCAAGTCGCGCTGCGCCCGCCGATTGGCTCCCGCTGTGTGCTGGGAGCCGAGTGTTCCCAGCACACAACGGGGGGGGGGGGGGGCGACGGTATGTGACGACATGCCCGTATTTTGCCCGAGAATGCTGGGCCGGAAGTGGGTGCAAATACCTTTCTTTAGACAGGTATCTGCACCCCCTCCCCCCTAAAAGGTGTCAAATGTGACACGGGGGGGGGGGAGGGTTCCAATCAGCGTGAGTTCACTTTCGGGTGGAGCTCCGCTTTAACAAAACAAAATTAATAAAAACAAATTTCTGGAGCAACTAAATACATTTATTTTGCGGACGAAAACTAAATTCCAAAAAAAACAAAATACAAACCATTCTGTAAAGGATGGCGGTACTGACTAAGACAGAAAATGCAGTAAAATCACTGCAATGTATCAGTGTATCAATGTAATGGTAAAAATGGTATAGATCAGTAAACGTAACAAAACATAGCCAGGGATCGGAAGCCAATGCGGGTAGTCAGACAAGCCAGTAATCTGGATCAGGAACCAGAAGGGACGTCAGACAGGCAAAGTCTTTCACAGGAACACAGCAGAGAATCTCAAGATATGTTGACAAGGCGAAGACACGAAAGGAATCAACAAGGCAGTTTAAATAGCCAGAAGGGGCTGGCTGTAGGCGGGACTGATGAGCAGAGAGAAGAGAGCACCCACCCGAGGGCCCAGCCCTGACAGTGCCACCTCCTCAATGACCCCTCCCTGTCGGGGGGGGGGGGCACCAGGTTTGAGGGGAACATTTTATGTAAAGCACAGAGCAGGACAGGAGCATGTATGTCTGAGGATGAGACCCAAGAGCATTCTTCCGGACCGTACCCTTTCCAATTAACAAGGTTCTGTATGCACCCACAGGAACCTACGGGAGTCAATGATAGCTTGTATCTCATACTCCTCATAATTCACAGCCTGAACCAGGCGGGGACGTGATACCGAGGTGGACTGCGTGTGATGTGCTGAGAAGAAAAGCTTAATTTCCAACTGTTGAGTGATATGTTTCCCGTATCCATGCCTTTTTTTAACGTCATCAATTTTTTCTCCATTAAATGTGTTTCTTGCAAAA
Organism: Rana kukunoris; assembly: GCA_029574335.1. Taxonomy (NCBI): domain Eukaryota; kingdom Metazoa; phylum Chordata; class Amphibia; order Anura; family Ranidae; genus Rana; species Rana kukunoris. Next base: position 122,502 of record JAJQKJ010000558.1, read on the forward strand.
TAATCAGTTGTGGAGTATTTTTTCTTATATATTGGAACATTAAAGCTCGTTTGAACTTTGAGTTCAATCCTCGTACATTCCAAGAGAGAACACTATAGCCATTACTGTTCTTTTTACCTGCCATTATACCTAAAGTACAGGAGGAATAGGCACCTCCATTTTGGAGCTGTCTCCATAGGGCACAGGGCGTTCAATCTACACTATTTACCATCACATACATATTCCTCCTCCTACTCACTCCCCTCCCCCCTCCCTTCCCACCCTGTCCCCTTCCACTCCCCTCTCTATTGTACTACTCCATCCATCCCTGGATGAATGTGGAGAAGGACTTCTCCTAATCCCTTTTCCCCCCGACCATAGCGTCTATCCTATGCTCAGTACCCTTCATAACCTATTGTGTGGTGGGCTCTTACCCCAAAAACTTTTGAGAAAAAAAAAAGGATTTCCCTCCCCCTCTCTTTCTCTTAGAAATGCCATACTCGGCATTGCTTCCTTATCTAACTTCTCCCCGAGAAAGAAAAAAAAAATGAGGGGGGGGGGCTGCTATACACACCCCACCCATTATTATTAACATTACTTCTTATTCCTTCCTATTTCCTATAATACAGTGATTTAATGCAATATATCACACACCTTGCTCTTTATGAAGTCCTAAAGGAAGGGAGAAAAGGAATTTTTCCTCTCTACCTTCTTTCGATTAAAGTGTATAAACCAATAATAAAATTAATATAATAATTTATATAATAATACTCCTCATGATTCACAGTCTGAACCGGGCGGGGACGTGATACCGAGGTGGACTGCGTCTGATGTGCTGAGAAGAAAAGCTTTATTTCCAACTGTGCACAAAACGCTCGCCAAAACCTGGACACAAACTGGCTACCCCTGTCCGAGATGATAACCAAAAGATCTCCCAAACGAAAATGGATGCCAGTTTTTTTGGATGTAAGCAACTTCTTAAGTGGAATACAACGTGACATCTTTGATAACCAGTCAATCACCATAAGAATAACTATGTCGCCCTGGGAGTTGGGTAACTTCACAAAAAAATCTATATACAAGTGGGTGGAATGCCTCTATCCATTGGTTATGGGTTGTAGGAGTCTCACTGGAAGGTGTTGTGGTGTTACTCTGAGCACACAGAACAAGCAGCTATGAAGATGGTTACATCAACGTGGAGACTAGACCACCAGAAACATTGTCAAAGACATCGCTAAATTCAGGGTACTCTTCTGGCATGGAGGAGAGTGAAGAGGTGCTCAAGACCTTAACCACATGTTTTACAGCACTGTGGCAACCAGAAAAGAACCTCACCACGATGCCAATCAAAAGAGGGGTTGTCCCTCTGTAACCAAGGATAACCAATAACCACCAGGTAATAAGGTGATGCCCTACGGGCATGTTCAACTAAGCAGTCTCATGAGTCACATGGGTAGGCTGTAAAGGTCTCCCATCAATAGCCTCAATGGCAAGTGGAGTGGCATGAAGCTGCAGTGGAATCGAGTGCTTGGACACAAAGGCACATCTAAAAACAGGCCTGCAGCCCCAAAGTCGATTGGAGCCTGTGTATCGATGGATGACTCAGACCAAGAAAGGGTAACCAGAACCAGAGGCTTATCCTTCAGTATAACTGGGGATGCAACAACGCCACCTAAGGTCTGTCGTCTACAGGATCTCAAGGTGTGGGCGTATTCTGGATGCGTAGGACAAGACTTCTAAAATGTACATGTCTGGCCACAATAAAGGCACAATCTCTCCCACCTCCTAAAGACCCTCTCCTCCACAGAGATGTGTAAAGCCCAACTGCATGGGTTCTACTTCATTGGCGGACTCTGTATCAGGGGGCATGGGAGATGAGGGAGTCAAGTGTGGGAATGCATAGTTCGGAGCCAGAGGGCTCCTCAAAGGAAGGTTTCTCTCTGAGTCTGGAGTCAACGAGAATGGAAAATTAGATCCGTAGGTCTGTCTCGGGCTGCTATCTCATCTTTAACGACTTCCTGCCCAGCCTATAGCAGAATGATGGCCGGGCGGTGGTTCAGTTATCCTGACTGGATGTCGCATGATGTCAAGCAGGATAACAGCCACCGCAGGCCCGTGGGGGCGTGCACTGCAGCGATCGGTGGTGCAGTGTGTCAGTCTGACACACCACTACACCGATCTTGGTAAAGAGCCTCCGACTCATGGCTAATCACGATGTAAACAGAAAAAGGCATTGATCGGCTTTTCCACACTCGCGTCTGACAGACGCGAGTAGTGGAGAGCCAATCGGCTGCTCTCTGGACAGGGGGGTCTGTGCTGATTGTTTATCTGTAGGCAGGACTGACAAGCAGGAAGTGGTGAACCACTGTGGAAGCCATGAGTCCTGACAATTATCCAACAGCTGAGCAGTCTGAGCACAGAAGAGAGCTGCTGAGATCCCAGTCCTGACAGTACAAAGTGAACAACCTCCTGCAGTCAGTATGCACTGGGAAAGCACAAGACCATGAAGATGGCAGCAGGGCTGGTGCAAGGATTTCTTTCTCGTACATCACGGGACACAGAGCGGCATATTCATTACTATATGGGTTATATGGAGTACCTTCAGGTGTGGACACTGGCAATCTCAAACAACAGGAAGTCCCTCCCTATATAACCCCCTCCCCTAGAGGGAGTCCCTCAGTTTTTTCGCCAGTGTCTTAGGTGTTGGTCACGGAATAGCTTTGCTCCACATCCTTGGGATTAAGGGCGAGCTAACCGGATCTGTCCAAGGAGCCTCAGTGCTAAAGTGGACAGTACCCGGGCCCCAAACCGTGGGGTTTTGCCTATAATGCTCCTCTTTGGAGGGCTGGACCCTGGGCCCAGGACTTGGAGTTTGTAAAAACCATAAGTTCCTGTTTGCCAGGGTGCTATATAGGTCCAGGACAGTGGGTACCTTCATAGGACCCCAGGGCCTGAAGGTCTACTACGCTACCCACGGAGATGGGAGAAGATTGGACCGTTTTTGCAAGACGTCCTGCTGCATGGAGCAGGTAAGTGGGGAGCCTGCGGGACTTGGTTCGACAGCAGGCTCTCCAGGGGGATCTTAAGGGGGGTAGCCTGAGTATGCTCTGCATTGGCACCATGGTCACTATGTCTGATAGACAGGATGCCCTGAAATGTTTCCCCCCATAACTTGATCTCCCTACCTATCTATGTATGTTTGCTAGCTACCTGCTGCTCGCTGGTTGAAGATCTTTTAAAAAAAAAAAAAAAAAAAAAGATCTGTCTCTAGGCTAAAGGGGACTCCTTAGGGGCCTGTGTTAGCCTTACCTTGCCGGGATTCAAATCTGCCGCCTGATGCGTCCTCCATCCTGCATTCCTGGGCTCCAGAGTGCGTCTCCTCCTGGGCTCTCCTCCCCCGACAGTCGCGCGCGCGCGCATATAGAAAATTTTCGCGCCGTTCGGGAGGGGGGGGGGGAGGGGCGGGAGTGTGACTGCAGTGTAGAGTGGGCGCGCCTTTAATTGCTGTTATACACAGCAGGCGCGTTCTCAGCTCAGTGCAGAGCTGAGCTGGAGAGAGAGGACGTATAGCTGGCAGCACAGTGACTCCCGGTGGCGAGAAGGGGTACTACATACTGGAGTCAGCTCCAATACTTTTTGTTAAGCCAAAATCCCCTTGGCAACAGGTTGAATGCTGGCAAACATGTTGGGGGTGGGGCTGTATGTGGTGAATAACATATAAAAGAGAAACATACTGAGCCCCACCGGTTTTGGGGCATTAGTGATCCTATTGTCCCCTAAACCTTATTGTTTTGTACTCCTGGCTATAACAGTCTGTTGTTGTAAGCGGAGTCCTTCGCTTTTGTATTATGGCTGCCAAGGGTTCAGGATCAAAAAAAAAAAAAAGGCAAAGACAAAGGGGTTCCTCCTCTGGTTCTGATAATATGCCAATACTTTCCCCACAGGTTATTCCTATAGGGGGTCACCCTGGATAAGCCATTAAGGGGGTCTGGTGCTGAGGCTGGCCCAGGTCGGCCCAACCCTGTGTTATCACAGAGGAGATGCTAGCCGTCACCCTAGGGGGGCTAGAGAAAAGAGGTTAACAGCTATGATCGCTGGCTCTTTTTCTGGCAAGAAGCGGACTAGATCCCCATCGCCAAAAAGGGACAGAACCTAGAGGATCTACCACTGTAGAATCGTTTTCAGCCTCCCAGGCGGAGAGTCTGTGGGTCCAGTCTTTGACAGACATGGCCCGCTTGGCATTCAATTTGCCATTTCCAGAGCCTCAGGTTCCTGCGGTATCCTCTTTGGGTTCTTTTAAAAACGCCTTTAAGCAACGCAGCGTTTCTGGCCCATCCTCTGTTAGAGGAATTGGTTTTTCCAGGATTGGGACGACCGGGCAGAATTTTTTCTGCCGCCTAAAGCTGACGAGAGGGTAGTCTTTAGGCACGTCTACCAGGAAATATTTGTGCTTGCAGGCACTCTTTCACCTGACCAAGTGCTCTTTAAAAAAGGGGGCCCGGATGGCTCAGTTGGTAGAGCATCGGACTTTTAATCTGAGGGTCCAGGGTTCAGGTCCCGGTTCGGGCACTGCTTTTCAACTACCCGTGAGGTCCTTGAGGCCGCATCTCCCGGAGAGCACCCGATCTCGTCTGATCTCAGAGGCTAAGCAGGGTCGGGCCTGGTTAATGCCTGGATGGGAGACCACCTGGAAGGTTTTCTGTTATTTACCCTATGAAAAAAAAAAAAAAAACTTTTTTTCTAAGAAAGGGGGCGCTCCCAACTGTGGATGCAGCCATCTCATGGGTGAATAAATCATTAACTGGCCTAAGGGGAAACATACAAATGTTTAAGGTCAATAAACGTTTAGAGACACTTTTTCCAGCATCCTTGGCTACAGCCAGCAGGGGCTGCAATTGGAGTTTTGTCAGGCGTTAAAGAACCAGACAAAACAGATGCTTAAGACATCCCTGCCCAATAGGCAGAGGAGTTATTGGATATTCCCAGAGCTCTGTGCTTTGCGGTAGAGGTTATAAAAAGACTCCATCCAGCAGGCGTCTCGTTGTCACTATTTTTAGTGCATATGAGAAGGCTCTTATGGTTGAAGAACTGGGCGGCCGAGCCCATGTAAAAGACTGCTGGCAGGTTGGCCCTTCCATGGAAAGATCTGGATAAATACATTCAGACTGTTTCAAGTGGCAAAAGTACCCTTTTACCAGTCAAAAGAAGTTCCAGGGTCCTGCGTTTAAAAGGCAGTTCCCCCCCCCTGTTCCGGGGCCCTCAAATTCCAGGCAGTACGGACCTCCTGCGCGATCAAACTTTTAAAATGGATCGCAAGGACAGGCCTCTGGGGATCGATCCCTGACAGAGGGGGTCCGATCATCTGTGGCCGCAGGCTACAGATTAGAATTTCTAAAAATTTCCTCCACAAGGAAGGCCTCAATGCGGGCGGCGTTGGTTCATCTGTTTACCAGGGCATAATGGTAGAGGTACCAGCCCAAGAACAGGGGCTAGGTTTCTATTCCAATCTGTTTGTCATACCAAGGCCCATCGGCGATGTCAGACCAATTTTGGACCTAAAAGGTTTAAATGCTTACCTAAGGGTTTGCTCTTTCCGGACAGAATCCGTTCGGTCAGCAGCCGCCACACTCTAGAAGGATCTAGCTTCTATAGACATAAAGGATGGTTACCTTCATGTACCAAGTCTTTCAGCCACATCAAATATTTTTGTTTTTACGCTTTGCAGTGATACAGCGTCACTTCCAATTCGTGGCGCCCCCCTTCGGGCTGGCTACGGCCCCCGGGTATTCACGAAGGTCCTTGCTCCAATTCTAGTCAGTCTAAAGGATCCAAGGGATCTCGGTCCTAGCATACCTGGACGACCTCTTAATCATAGATCACTCGCTTCCTTGGTGGAATGCGTAGTAACCCTCATGGTTCAGTACCTCGAGGGGTTCGGCTGAGTCCTAAACTGGGGAAAGATCAGCATTTCAACCTACAAAGCAGTTGGAATATCTCGGCATGAGATTAGACACAGAACAGAAGATGGGGGTTCCTGCCCCTGGTAAAGGTCGAGGCTATCAAAAGATTAATTCAGTTGGTTCTAAGCAAAAGAGAACCAACTATTCGCCTATGTATGCGATTACTAGGCAAACTAATGGCCATGTTCGAGGCGATACCACACGCTTCCACACTCGGGTCCTACAGACAGCAGTTCTAGCAGCCTTGGTTCTGCCCAGTGGTCTGGAAGGCTGGAGAGCGGTCTGGAACGGGTTCGCTCGCCAAGTAACTTGGGCAGAGGCGGAGAGGCAGCTGCCCATCAAGGTCTGGGAGATCAGAGCGGCTCGGCTAGCCCTCCTGGCATAGACATCCAGATTACAGGGGTCCTCGGTGAGAAGTCATTCAGACAATGCCACAGCGGTGGCATATATGTGAACCACCAAGAGTCAAGCCACCCAGAGTGAGAGGAACTGGGTTTTTCGGTGGGCAGAGGTTTATGTACCTTGCATATCGGCGACATTCATTCCCGAGGTGGACGACCTGCAGGCGTACTTCCTAAGTCGCCAAACCCTGTCGCCGGGGGAGTGGTCCCTGCATCCACAAGTTTTTTTCAGACAATCTGCCAGAAGTGGGGAGTGCCAGACGTGGAGGTCATGGCACAAGGATTCAACAAGAAGCTAGACAGGTTCATGTCTCGAACGAGGGACCCTATGGCCTGCGGAACCGATGTGTTGGTTTGCCCTTGGCATCAATCATAGCTTCTATATGCATTTCCCCCGCTGCAGTTACTACCCCGCCTGTGGCGCAGGATCATAGCACAGGCCGGTTATCCTGGTAGCCCCAGCTTGGTACCGGAGGGCATGGTACTCACTAGTCCTGAAATTGGCAGCGGAAGGCCTTTGGACTCTTCCTCTATGGCCAGACCTACTCTCACAAGGCCCGATCCTCCACCCTGCATTACGGCGTCTAAAATTGACGGCCTGGCGGCTGAATCCCTGATTCTCAGGGGTAGAGGTCTGTCTAGGCAGGTAATCCCTACCCTCATTAAGGCTAGAAAGCCGGCCTCCAGGGTAATTTTGTTACAGGGTTTGGAGGGCCTACGTAGGCTGGTGTGAGGCTAAGAGATGGGTTTCCCGCAAGTATACCATTGATAGAGTATTACGTTTTCTCCAGCTAGGAGTGGATAAAGGCCGGGCATTAAGTACGATCTAGGGACAGATTTCAGCCTTATCAGTGTGGTTTCAGAGGCCGCTGGCCGCCCACTCGCTGGTTAAGATCTTCGTACAGGGAGTCTTACGTGTTAATCCTCCGGTCAAATCACCGCTTTGTCCATGGGACTTAAATCTTGTTCTGTCATCTCTACAGAAACAACCCCTTGAGCCGTTGGCTGAGGTACCTTTGGTTTTACTGACTAGAAAGTCGGTATTTCTGATCACCATAGTTTCGGCCAGGAGAGTATCGGAATTGGCAGCCTTATCTTGTAAGGAACCATATCTCATTTTGCATAAGGATAGGGCGGGGTTCCGTCCTCATCCTTCCTTTCTACCAAAGGTTATATCCAGTTTCCACCTGAACCAGGATGTGGTACTTCCATCCTTCTTCCAAAACCCACCTCTAGAAAGGAGGGGTTGCTGCATATGTTGGATATTGTCAGGGCCATAAGGGCCTATCTTAAAGCTACAGAGAAGGTTCGGAAAACAGATGTGGTGTTCGTTTTACCGGAAGGGCCCAAGATGGGTCAGGCAGCTGCTTGATCCACCATCGCAAGATGGATTAAACAATTAATTGTTCGGGCCTGCGGTTTGAAGAGGTGCCTCCTCCTTTGTCGGTAAAGGCCCATTCTACCAGGGCCATGGGCACCTCCTGGGCAGCACATCATCAGATCTCTATGGCTCGTATATGCAAGGCAGCAACGTGGTCATCAGTCCACACGTTTACAAAATTTTATCAATTGGACGTAAGAAGGAATGCGGACACAGCCTTTGGGCAGTCAGTACTACAGGCCGCGATTCAAGCTCCTCAGGATCTGAGGGGGCTCCCTTGATTTGATTTGAGATTTACATTTCTCGTTTAAGTTGGATTTACTAGTATTTGAGTATACCTCTAAATTAAATCCTTCTTTGGAAGATGTCTCCCTCCCCTCATTAAAGCATTGCTTTTGGACATCCCATATAGTAATGAATATGCCGCTCTGTGTCCCGTGATGTACGAGAAAGAAAAAGGGATTTTTAAATACAGCTTACCTGTAAAATCCTTTTCTTGGAGTACATCACGGGACACAGAGCTCCCACCCCTCTTTTTGGGAACATTTTGGGAGGCATACTGCTTGCTACAAAACTGAGGGACTCCCTCTAGGGGAGGGGGTTATATAGGGAGGGACTTCCTGTTGTTTGAGATTGCCAGTGTCCACACCTGAAGGTACTCCATATAACCCATATAGTAATGAATATGCCGCTCTGTGTCCCGTGATGTACTCCAAGAAAAGGATTTTACAGGTAAGCTGTATTTAAAAATCCCTTTTTTTGACACCCTAGGCGAAACCTAATTTTGCCGCCCCCCCCCCCCCCCTGGCTCCATCCCGGACTCCACCCCCTTTGCTCTGCTTATGTATAGTATTTGTATACCCTACCTTTTTAATGAAGCGCCCAATCAAATGCGGCTTTAGGCCTCGTACACACGATCGGACATATCCGATGAAAACGGTCCGCGGACCATTTCCATCGGATATGTCCGATCTGGAGTTTGATCCGATGGCGTGTACACACCATCGGATCAAATTCCCCGCCGGCGGACGGCGCGGTGACGTGGCGGTGGCGTTGACGCCGCCACGTCACCGCACCAGGAAGTAAAACACTTCCGCGCATGCGCCGAATCCATTCGGCGGCGGCGCGGCGGCGGTGCGGGACGACATGTCTGCTGGTAAGTGTACTAACCAGCAGACATGTCGGGCGGACGGATTCCACCCGATAGATTTCAAAGCATGCTTTGAAATCTGTCGGGTGGACAAATCTGTCCGCTAGCCCATACACACGATCGGAGATGTCTGCTGAAACGGTCCATCGGACCGTTTTCAGCGGACATATCCCCTCGTGTGTACGAGGCCTTACCAGCACCCATGAAATGCGGCCTCACCAACGCCCATGAAATGCGGCCTCACCAGCACCCAATCAAATGCTGCCTCACCAGCGCCCAATCAAATGCTGCCTCACCAGCGCCCAATCAAATGCGGCCTCACCAGCGCCCAATCAAATGCGGCCTCACCAGCGCCCAATCAAATGCAGCCTCATGGGGGGGCCGATTGATACATATTTGGCAGAGCAGTGAACATACACACACATTTGCAAATTGCATGTCATTGTCATTACAGTATATAATATAATGTCTCATTATCCAAGACAGCAACAGTTTTTACCATGTGATTGTGAGGTGATGGTCTTGGGCTCAGCAAAATTGTATTGATGTGACCCTGTGCTGCTTGCTGACTGGTCTAAAATGCTGCTTTACAATGTACCTGCCTCTGTGTCGGGTGCCTTTTCCAGGCTCCGCCTCCATCAGTCCCCAAGCCGCCGCCGCCAGACACTGTGTTGTCCCATCATTTACTCCGCCTCAGCGGTGTGAGTGTATGACACGGCACGGGCAGCAGAACGAAGAGATGGGGGCGGGGGGGCGTGGCGCTGCTTCACACATGTCATGAATGCCTGCCTGGTGTTAGTTCTAAGCTCTGTGGACTGACAGTGCAGTTGTAGTATAACCAACGTCCAGGCACCCTAGGCGGCTGCCTAATCCGCCTAGTGGTAGCGCTGGCCCTGGATGGCAGCAATCACTGTAGTAGTGGCAAATACTACAATGATTGTCAGCTTCCCCAGCAGCTCCTCAGGTATAAAATACTGTATGTATACTTACATTGGTCCCAACTCGACTAATGTATCTATGCCTTTTTCCCCAGAATAATACTTGCCTAGATGGATGCAGCATCTGTTCCCCACCGTCTCTCCACTGGGAAACGAGCAATCGAACATCGCTGATGGCTTGGTTCTCACAGCTCCACAAGCAGAGAGCTGCTGACTCTCTTGGCTGTGCTCCCCACTGGCTGAGCTGTGGAGGGGCAGTAGCTGCCATCTCAGGCTCTGAGGCTCACTGAGAGGCTGAGACAGGTATCAGTCCAAGTCCTTGGCAGATCCAGAATTTTTTTTGTCATGATGATGCAGTGCCTGGACTTATTCCTGTGACATCAGCAGAGAGTGGATTTCAGCCCGGTCTCTGCTGAAACGGGTCACAGGAGGGCAAAACTAATTGCACTCCTGTGACCCATAGAAGAAGCCCAGCCAAACGAGGTCAGGATGGACTTCTCCTTCAAGGTGGTACCTAGAGTTCCGCTTTAAAAATGTACCATTTAACTACCAAAGTATTGTACTGCACTAAACCTTTTATGCAGCCTCTGAAGTATTACATTTGTTAACCTGAAAATCCAGTATAAATGATAAGCAGTTGTTCTGAAACCCTCTTTGTGGGTCAATTATCATAGCATTGCATTTCATTATGTCCAGTATGTACTGTATTAATATCTTGGTGATGACATCTACTGTGTTACTACATCATATTTAATGCTGTATTTCGGTGTGGTATAACCCAGATCTCCCGTATGTAAAGGCTAGTTTGATTAGACCACTCCCTTCTTCTTAATGTTCTTCATGTTCCCTCAGAAAGCTACCAGCTTTTATATAAGGCCTTATGTACATAAAATCATTTTTTGGCATGTAGAAAAAACTAAGTTTTTCCAACTTCATCATTAAAACGAAGTTGCCCACACACCATTGTTTTTTTAAAAATGCTCTAGCAAAGCGTGGTGACGTACAACACGTACAACGGCACTATAAAGGGGAAGTTCCATGCGGATGACGCCACGCTTAGGGCTGCTTTAGCTGATTCCGTGTTAGTAAAAGACGATTTGCGCTTTTCTGTCTGTTACAGCGTGATGAATGTGCTTACTCCATTATGAATGGTAGTTTTACCAGAACGAGCGCTCCCGTCTCATAACTTTCTTCTGAGCATGCGCGGGTTTTTAACGTTGTTTTAGCCCACAATTGATAATTTTTTACATCTCGATAAATAACATTGTTTAAAACGTCGTTAAAAAATGCAGCATGCTCGAAAAAAAAATTGGTCGTTTTTCAGAAACCGAAAAATTATGTGAAGCCCACACACGATCATTTTAAATGATTTTTTTTAAAACAATGTTTTTTTCATGCCGAAAAATGATCGTGTGTACGTGGCATATGTCCTCGTACATACGACCGAGGAACTTGTCGGAAAAGACACATCGTTTTCCTCAACGAGTTCCTTGTTAGGCTTGTCGAGAATCTTGACAAGCTGTCTTTGCGTACACACAGTCAAGACCAAATCTCCTTGTTCTCAAACGCGGTGACTTCAACACATACAACAGCAGGGGAAGTTCGATTCCACTGGCACAACCCTTGGGGCTGCTTTTGCTAATCTCATGTTACTGCGTGTTAGGTAAAAGTTTGGTAAGAGACATTTTCACTTTTCAGTCTGTTACAGCGTGACAAATGTGCTATTTCCATTACAAACGCTACTTTTACCGAAGGTGCGCGGGTTTCTAAGCATACACACCAATGTGTTTCTCGTCGAAAACCAGCCCGACGAGGAACACGATGAGGAAATTGAGACTTCCGTCAAGAAAAAAAGAGAACTTGCTCTCTTTTTTCTTTGTCGAGTTCCTCAAAAGTTTTCTCTATGAAAAGCATACACACGACCGTTTTCCTCGGCAACAAAGCTCTCCCACCAAGTTTCTTGAAGGATTCTGTTGAGTTTCTCGGTTGTGTGTACGAGGCCTTAGGGTGAGAAGATTATTGTCTCTTTACCCTTCAAATGTCTGGTAAACATTCCATGTACTGCATTTTAACAAATGAAACTATGTTGGATTAAATTCCAATGTTTTATTGGAGAGCTGAGTTAGAGTCTGTGGAGGATGCTCAATTAGCAGGTGACCGTAGTGACCAAAAAGATCAAGGTCTAAAATAGGTATGTTAATATAAAAAACGGTGCTTGATGGCGAAAAGCTGTGGTGAATAAAGCACCTGTAATGCCGCGTACACACGACCATTTTTTGGGTTCTAAAAAATGTAAGTTTTTTTTTATGTCATTAAAAATGATCGTGTGTGGGCTCCAGAGCATTTTTCACGATATAAAAAATGGGCATTAAAAATTTCGAACATGCTCTAATTTTTTCACAACGTTCTCAACGTTGTCGTTTTTAAGACTGTAAAAAATGGTCGTGTGTGGGCTTTAACGACGTGAAAAAAAACGCATGCTCAGAAGCAAGTTATGAGACAGGAGCACTCGTTCTGGTAAAACTAGCATTCGTAATGGAGTAAGTACATTCATCACGCAGTAACAGACTGAAAAGCACGAACCATCGTTTACGAACATGAAATTAGAAAAAGCAGCCCCAAGGGTGGCGCCATCCAAATGGAGCTTCCCCTTTATATGTGTTGTACGTCACCGCGCTTTGCTTAAGCATTTTTTTTCACGACCGTGTGTAGGCAATGCCGCTTTAATGATCGGGTTGAAAAAAACGTTGTTTTTTCTAGACCCTTTTTTTCACGATCGTGTGTACGCGGTATAATTTTAACCAGTTACGTATTAGTGTATTGATTCTGCATGGTCATCTGAACTGGGGGCATAACAGGGGTCCTTGTCTAAATACTTTGTACTTAAGATTTCCCCCTTATGTAGCACTACCCCCTTGACGGTGGCTGATAACTGTCCCCCCTATTCCCACACAGACCGGCACCAGGCATTTTTTCCTTCGCATTTTAACACTGGGCTTATTTTTGATGTTTTTAATAGTGGTAATAACTTGGATGTGTTAAGCCCCGTACACACGGTCTGACTTTTGGCCAACCAACTTCAAAATCTGCAAAATTTTAGAATTTGTCCGATTGTGTGTACGTTCCATCGTACCAACTTTTTTGGGTTTCATCGGACAAAAAGTTGGGTCTGCGAACGGACCAACTTTTCGGCAACAAAAAACTTGGACAAATTTCAAATGCGCATGCTCAGAACCAATGTTAAAATTAACCAACAATAGCAGAAGTTAACCAAAGGGTGGCGGTAAAGAGCAGAAAAGAGCAGAAAAACAAAGTGATGATTGAAAAGTTTTAGAAAAGTTTGCAGAAAAGTCAGAGCGTTTGTATGCTATGGGTGTGACCGGACAAATCAATTAGGAAAAAAATCCAAGGGAAATTTTGTTGGATGTCCGACCGTGTGTACGAGCCTTTAGAGGAGTTATAGCGTTTCCAACTTGGTGAAAAAGTCGGGACAACTGCCTTCCTCTATACAAAGTAAGGATTCTGGACTGTTCTTCTTAGTCACCCTCAGTCCTTAGAAATCCACAGCAAAAACTCCATTGAGGACTAGGAGCTCTTAGTCCCCTTTATCAAAAAAGCACAGTATGTTGTAAACTGCATGCAGGAGTTCATGCAGGAACTACCAACCCTCCCGGCTGTTTGTCTTTCAGCTCACCTGGCTGCTCTGAAGATCAGACAGGGAAAGGCATTGAAAGGGCTTTAACCACTTAATCACCGCCCTATAGACGAAATACGGCTATAGGGCGGTTCCTGTACTCTAACAGGACGTCCATGGACGTCCTCCGTTAGAGTCAGGTGTGCGCGTCCAACCGGGCGCGCACACGCGATCACCGGTGCTCACCGGGTCCACGGGACCCGCAGCACCGATGATCGCGGTAAGGAGCCAATGGCGGCGGCTCCTTACCACGTGATCGCGCCGTCCAATGACGGCGCGACCACGTGTGTAAACAAATCTGACGTGCGTCAGATCCGCGCGCCCGAGCGGGCGCGCACACGCGGTCACGGCGCTCGGCGGGTCCACGGGACCCGCAGCGTCAGTGATCTCGGTAAGGAGCCAATGGTGGCGGCTCCTTACCACGTGATCGCGCCGTCCAATGACGGCGCGATCACATGTAAACAAACCGCGTCACTTGCTGACGCCGGTTCTTCCCTCCTCTCGCTGTACCGATCGGTACAGCGTGAGAGGAGAGCGCGGATGGCTGCAGCAGTGTGGGATGGATCTGTGACTATTGCAGTCACAGATCCATCCATCCCTGCTCAGCCATCCCTGCATTAACTCCTTCCTTCCCTGCGCAAAACTCTGCATACCCCCCACAATACTCTGCATACCCCCCAATACTCTGCATACCCCCCAATACTCTGCATACCCCCCAATACTCTGCATACCCCTCAATACTCTGCATACCCCTCAATACTCTGCATACCCCCCAATACTCCGCAGTACCCCCAATACTCCGCAGTACCCCCCAATACTCTGCATACCCCTCAATACTCTGCAATACCCCTCAATACTCCGCAATACCCCGCAGTACTCCGCAATACCCCGCAGTACTCTGCAATACCCCGCAGTACTCTGCAATACCCCGCAGTACCCCGCGCAGTACCCCGCAGTACCCCGCAGTACCCCACTACTCCGCAGTACCCCCAATACTCCGCAGTACCCCCCAATACTCTGCATACCCCTCAATACTCTGCAATACCCCTCAATACTCCGCAATACCCCGCAGTACTCTGCAATACCCCGCAGTACCCCGCAATACCCCGCAATACCCCACAGTACCCCGCAGTACCCCGCAGTACCCCGCAGTACTCCGCAGTACCCCGCAATACTCCGCAGTACCCCCCAATACTCCGCAGTACCCCCCAATACTCTGCAGTACCCCCCAATACTCTGCAATACTCCCGCACAATACTCCCGCACAATACTCCCGCACAATACATTGCAATACCCCCGCGCAATACTCCCCGCGCAATACTCCCCACGCAATACTCCCCGCGCAATACTCCCCGCGCAATACTCCCCGCGCAATACTCCCCGCGCAATACTCTGCAATCGTTTTTTTTTTCAGGCTTCCCAGCCTAGAGGGGAGATGTGGGGTCTTATTGACCCCATATCTCACTGTAAAGAGGACCTGTCATGCTATATTCCTATTACAAGGGATGTTTACATTCCTTGTAATAGGAATAAAAGTAACCAAAACATTTATTTTTGGGGAAAAAGGTGTCAAACCAAAATAAATAAAGTAAAATGAACAATAAAAAAAAATAAATAAATTACAGCGCCCCTGTACCCGTGTGCTCGTATACAGACGCGACCGCACACGTAAGTCCCGCCCACATATGAAAACGGTGTTCAAACCACACATGTGAGGTATCGCTGCGAACGTTAGAGCGAGAGCAATAATTTTGGCCCTAGACCTCCTCTTCAACTAAAAAGATGTAACCAGGAAAAACATTTAAAGCGTCGCCTATGGGGATTTTTAAGTCGCGTAGTTTGGCGCCATTCCACAAGCGTGTGCAATATTGAAGGGTGACATGTTGGGTATCTATTTACTCGGCGTAACTTCATCTTTCATATTATGCAAAAACATTGGGCTAACTTTACTGTTTGTTTTTTTTAAGCACAAAACTGTTTTGTTTCCAAAAAAAAACGCGTTCGAAAAATTGCTGTGCAAATACAATGCGAGATAAAAAGTTGTAACGGCCGCCATTGTATTCTCTAGGGTCTTTGCTAAAAAAGCATATATAATGTTTTGGGGTTCTATGTAATTTTCTAGCAAATAAATTATGATTTTTCCATGTAGGAGAGAAATGTCAGAATTGGTCTGGGTGTTCCAGAACGCCTGATGGTGCTCCCTGCATGTTGGGCCTCTGTATGTGGCCACGCTGTGTAAAAGTCTCACACATGGGGTATCGCCATACTCGGGAGGAACAGCAGAATGTGTTTTGGGGTGTAATTTGTGGTATGCATATGCTGTGTGTGAGAAATAACCTAATAATATGAACATTTTGTGGAAAAAAAATTAAAATAAAAAAATCTTGATTTTGCAAAGAATTGTGGGGAAAAAATGACAACTTCAAAAAACTCACGATGCCTCTTTCTAAATACCTTGGAATGTCTTCTTTCCAAAAAGGGGTCATTTGGGGGGTATTTGTACTTTTCTGGCATGTTAGGGTCTTAAGAAATGAGAGAGGCTGTCAGTACATCAGATGTGATCAAATTGATCAATTTTCAGTAATTGGTACCATAGCTTGTAGACCCCATAACTTTCACCCAGACTAAATATTATCCAATTTTTTTTTTTTTGTTACCAAAGATATGTAGCAGTATACATTTTAGGCCAAATTTATGAAGAAAAATTACTTTTTTGCAAAATTTTATAATAGAAATGAAGAAAAATTCATTTTTTTACAAAATTTACGTTCTTTTTTCATTTATAGCGAAAAAAATAAAAACCGCAGAGGTGATCAAATACCACCAAAAGAAAGCTCTATTTGTGGGAAAAAAAGGACAAAAATTTCATTTGGTTAGAGTGTTGTATGACTGAGTTATTGCCATTCAAACTGTGAGAGCACCGAAAGCTGAAAATTGGTCTGGTTATTAAGGGGGTTTAAGTGCCCAGTGGTCAAGTGGTTAAGCACAGAGCTACATGTGGTAGTCTTTCCCCTTGAGAGTCACTGCGTGTACTGATGTACAGTGCCTTGCAAAATTATTCACCCCCTTGGCTTTTTACATATGTTGTTAAATTACAGCCTTTTTTTTTTATTTTTTATCTGAATTATACGTGATGGAGCAGAACACAATAGTCTAAGTTGGTGAAGTAAAATTGGAAAAATATATAGATAAAACGATTTTTTTTTAAATAAAAAACTGATAATTGTCATGTGTGTATCTATTCACTCCCTTTGTTATGAAGCCCATAACAAGCTCTGGTGCAGCCAAGTACCTTCAGAAGTCACATAATTAGGAAAATGAGGTCCACCTGTGTACAATCTAAGTGTCACATGATCTGTCATTACATATACACACCTTTTTGAAAGACCCCAGAGGCTGCAACACCTAAGCAAGAGGCACCACTAACCAAACACTGCCATGAAGACCAAGGAACTTTCCAAACAAGTAACGGACAATGTTGTTAAGAAGTACAAGTCCGGGTTAGGTTATAAAAAAAACATCAAATCTATCATACCCAAATGGAAAAAACATGGCACAACAGCAAACCTGCCAAGAGACAAGCCGCAAACCAAAATTCACAGACTGGGCAAGGAGGGCATTAATCATAGGGGCAGCACAGAGACCTAAGGTAACCCTGGAGGAGCTTCAGGGTTCCACAGCAGAGACTGCAGTTTTTGTACATAGGACTACAATAAACTGTACGCTCCATAGAGTTGGGCTTTATGGCAGAGTAGCCAGAAGAAAGCCATTACTTTCAGCAAAAAACAAAATGGCACGTTGTTTGTGGACAGGCATGTGGGAGACTCCCAAAATGTACGGAGGAAGGTGCTCTGGTCTGATTAGACTAAAATGTAACTTTTTGGCCATCAAAGAAAACGCCAAGTCTGACGCAAACCCAACACATCCCATCACCCAAAGAACACCATCCCCACATTGAAACATGGTGGTGGCAGCAGTTTTTTACAGCAGTGGGGACTGGGGAAACTTGTCAGAGTTGAAGGAAAGATGGATGGTGCTAATTACAGGGATATTCTCGAGCAAAACCTGTACCATTCTGTGTGTGATTTGAGGCTAGGACGGAGGTTTATATTCCAGCAGGACAATGACCACAAACACACTGCTAAAGCAATACTTGAGTGATTAAAGACGAAACATGTAAATGTTTGGAATGGCCTAGTCAAAGCCCTGACCTTGATCCTGTAGAAATTCTCTGGTCAGACTTAGATTGCTGTTCACAAGTGCAAACCATCCAACTTGAAGGAGCTGGAGCAGTTTTGCAAGGAGGAATCCCAGAAATCCCAGTGATAAGACGTGACAAGCTCATAGAGACTTATCCAAAGCAACTTGGAGCTGTGATATCCGCAAAAGGTGGCTTTACAAAGTATTGACTTTAGGGGGGGAGGGGGTAAATAGTTATGCACATTAACTGTTCTGTTTATTTTGTCCTATTTGTTGTTTGCTTCACAATAAAAAAAACATCTTCAAATTTGTGGGGATGTTCTGTATATTAAATGATGCAAATCCTTAAACAAAACATGTTAAGTCCAGGTTGTGAGGCAACCAAACAAAAAATGCCAAGGGGGTGAATACTTTTTGCAAGGCACTATACTTGCTCTGTCCTCTTTGCTCCCTGCTGCTCCTTAGGCAATATTCCTCCTCTAATCATAATGCTGATCTTTCCATGCCAACTCGAGCCCAGCCTGGAGGCCTCAGACCCAGGGGTCTCCTTCTAAGCCACAGACAGCCGCCTCAGCACTCCATCTTCCACCTGACCTCCTGCTGGCTAGGCTCTGTCATATTTAAGAGCTGATCCAACCACCCTGGCAGGACATTTTGCCTAGGGATTGGTCAGATTCCTCTAAGTATGCAGATCAGGACCTCCTTGCCTCCACCCACTAAATATCCAGAAGTGTCTACAAGCTTCTAGATCCAGAGGGATCCAGCCTGACCTGCAGTAACCCTGACCCAAATTCTGACTCGTATAACTTATCATGAGTCATAAACTTTAATTTGCATACACTAACACTAGTAACACACCAGAGTGTGCTACACTCATTATGACCAACTGTCATGTCATGTTGTGAACCTTAGATTTGTTCTAATTAACATTAAATGTTTTTAGACGGAAAAAAAAAATACCAGTATTAATACCAATCAATGTTGCTAATTTCTATAGTAGCTAGGAGCAAATCCACTGTGGATATAGAATAGTATATGTGGAAGTTTTCTATCTGTGTGTTTTTTCTCTTTTTATTGGTTGAACTAAATGGACTAGTGTCTTTTTTTTCAACCAAACTATGTAACTTGGAGGTCTGTACCTATGCAAAACTTGCTTTCACACATTGGGGTTAATTTACTGAAGGCAAATAAACTGCACACTTTACAATTGCAATCTGTTTTCTTATTAAATGCAAATGTGGTGAAATTTCTCTTTGTAAAGAATACCCAATCAGGTGCAAAGACATTTTTTGGCTTATGGAAATTAGCAGAGCTTCTAACCATTTACTAAGAGCTCTGTGAACATTTAGGCATATTTACTAAAGGCAAATCCACTTTGCACTACAAGTGCACTTGGAAGTGAAGTTGCAGTAGATCTGAGGGGAAGATCTGAAATGAGGAGAAGCTTTGCTGATTTCTATCATCCAATCATGTACAAACAAAAATGCTGTTTTTTTTTTTTTCCTTGCATGTCCCCCTCAGATCTACAGCAACTGCACTTCCAAGTGCACTTGTAGTGCAAAGTGGATTTACCTTTTGTAAATAAACCACTTGCAGTCTGTTTGCCTTTAGTAAATCCACTACATTGCATCCAGAATCAAAAGGCAGATACAGATGAATAGATAAAAATAGAATTGCGCTAAAAACTCAGCATAATCACAGATCAGTAGTTCATAAATAACAAAGTCCACCAGTGTTCACAACTAAGGGCTTATTCAAAAATCCATCCACCATCCTTCACTTGTGAGATCCACCACCATGTGAAATAGATGTCTCCTTACCAGATTGTATTGACCCCCGTTACAGAGGGTCAAAAAATGTTTGTAATAGCCTTGATCTCTACCAGGAACAAGCCATGCATCTAAACATCCAGGCAGCTCACATTCAGTTGTCTCCCACTCGGAACAGTTTATGGATGGTTTTATAGAAAATATAAAGGCTCCATATAGTGTAAAACCTTAATTGCTTTTTTTAAGTAAAAATGTATTGCACTTACAACGCACATCCAGACAAACCCGTCCTTCCAGGGTATGATAGCGATAAACCACAAGGTGATGTCAGCTCGTCGCTCAACCCTACGCGTTTTGTGAAAGTTTACGTCGTCTGGGGGCACGGGCGGCGTGCTACGTCACCTCCTTAAATAACAAACATATTAGGACCAAGCCTCGGTCTGAGCCGCAAGCCTGCCAAACCAATCAGGTACAAGCCTCGATCTGAATTACAGACCAACTATTTTTGGTATGCCCCCAGCTTGACCAATTTGTTCATGGCCAAGTAGGAGGAGGACATGTCATCTATGCCCAATACAGACCACATGTGGTGCTGTGGGCTTGATATATAGATGACGTCCTCCTCCTATGGGATGCAGTGCCTCTGACCTCCAAGACTTTATGGAGATGCTTAATAGCAACAATAGTGGCATCAAGCTCAATTTTGAATCGAGTTTGGAGGAAATCAATTTTCTAGATTTGAAAAGTTCTGTAAGAGATGAAAAGTTTATAACGTCAACTTTTTTTAAGCCTACTGATAGGAACTCTTACATTCCATTGGACAGCTGCCACCACAAACCCTGGTTGAGATCAGTGCCCAGGAGCCAATTCATGCGTCTCAGACGTAATTAAACTGCGGTGCATGAATTTGACCAACAGGCCTCTTTGCTTTATAGTAGGTTTGTAGAGGTTTGTAGAGGTTTGTGGAGAAGGGGTATGATCCTAAGTTGTTGCAAAGTACGGTAGCATCCATAGTTGGAGTTGGATAGAACACAATTGTTGGTAAATAGATCACCAACACAGACAATAATACAATGTTGATTTTATTTATCACAACCTTTTCCGTGCAACACCAGAGTATAAAAAAACGAATCCAAAAACACTGGCATATACTGGGTAGTGACCAAATTTAAAGTACAGTCTTAAGTGTGTTCTTTGAACAAATGTAAAGATAAGAAAATTTGTTTCAACAAGCACATCACCGTCCTTTGAGATTGAGCCTTTAATTACGTGCTCTATGGTAGGGGTAGTCTACCTCATACAATGTCCTTGCAGGCTTCAGTACGTGGGTAGAACCAAGAGGGCCCTCCAGGTCAGATTCAACGAACATATAAACAATATTACGAAAGGTTTTAAAAAACATTTTGTGTCAAGACACTATGACCTGGTGCATGGCAGGGACCCCTCTAACACTTTATTTGTAGAGATTGACAAATACAAACCAAAATTGGAGGGGAAACTCCGTTGTCAGGGAAATCTCTAAACAGGAAGTGGCTTGGGTATACAGATTAAAGGGAAAATGCTTTTAATGCTAAATAGCTTGCTTTAGCTTATAGCAGTCCTGCTTCCATGTCCTCCATGTCCGTTTTTGCTTAGAAGTAGCTGTAATCCCTTGCTGAACTCCACACTTCCTGCTTGTCTGTCTCCTTATGAAAAAACTCATGGTAGCTTTTCATTGTGGTCCATGATCAAGAAGATGTGATTACTATGTATCTAAAACTCCTCGGAACCAATCCGATTTATTTTAAAAACAAACACTGCCCTGTGTTTGTTTTGTTTTTGTTCTGTGTGCCTCTGTACACACAGAACAAACTGAAACTAGTCTAAAAACGAAACTAAACGGCAGGCACATTATATGATTGTTTTTTTACCTAATTTTAAAAGGAATCAGTTAACTATATGTCTCTATACCCTGTAAACAGTAATTTCAGCAAAACATTTTTTTTCCTTTACTACTCCTTTAATGTAGACACAGATGTGAACGCATTTATTAATAATGCTTAAGTGTGCATAATTTTTATGTGACGATTATTGTAGGGATGTTGCAGTTGTTGAATAATATTTTTTTCTATTTTTTTAGCAAATGATTTGTGATGTTGTGGCGATTTTTGATTGTGGGGATATGGGTATTTTGAAATATTTACAAAACAGGTTTGTCTGGATGTGCGACGGCTGGCACACCATACTTAAGGCTGTCTATTACTTTGGATGCTGTAAGTGCAATACATTTTTACTTAATAAAAGCAATTAAGGTTTTACACTATATGGAGCCTTTATATTTTCTATGAAACCATCCATAAACTCTTCCGCGTGGGAGACAACTGGAAGCGAGCTGACCAGATGTTTAGATGCATGGCTTGTTCCTGTTAGAGATCAAGGCTATTATGGGCATTTTTTGATCCTCTGTAACAGGGGGTCAATACAATCGGGTATCGAGACATCTTTTTCACATGGTGGTAGATCTCACAAGTGGAGGATGGTGGATGGATTTTTGAATAAGCCCTTAGTTGTGAACACTGGTGGACTTTGTTATTTATAAACTACTGAGCTGTGATTATGCTGAGTTTTTTAGCACGATTCATTTTTTTTTATCTATTTTGCACTCCACTGTTCGTTATTTACAGGAGAATTGCTACTGTTATCGTTTAATTGTTTCTTTTATCACTACTGAGACTGTTATATACACTTATCGTGGTTTTCCCCCAACTTTTTTTCAGATACAGATGAATGTCATTTCACAGTACATGTTTGATGCTCGGTTTTCTCACTTGCCTCCCTTATCCATCTAAGTTTATAGTGTATCCATTTTTCTGAAGAAAGCTGAATATGTTATAAATTATGTGAGTGACTTTCCATTTTATTGTAAACTATGGCAATATTTGAGCCCTAAAAAAAATATTGTTACCTCGGTCACAGCAAATACCCGCTTCCCGCATGGCACCATTTTGTACCATTTGTCGTGCAAAGTATCCATGAATCCAGATGATTTGTAACGACTTATAAACTCTGAAAGATTAGAGGTTAGGGCAGAGTTTTGGGGTAAGCCTATTCCATATCCTGTAAAATTGAAAGACATTAAAATGTGTAATAAAATATCAAATGTGTATTAAAATTCATAAAGTAACTAGAAACATTTGATACAACTCTTTATATCATTTTCATATTTCATTTTCATAAATAAAGAATTGTCATTTATTTTTCATATTTGAAGCACAAGCAGTCTATTACTTACATGTTCCTTACACAAGGGAAACCATTATGAGAAAGATTCAGAAAAAACTTGAGGCACTAGGTAAGGCTTAATTTTATTTCTTTACTTTTTCTGGTATAAGTGTCTGTGCTGTGTCTTAATACTGCCTGCAGCCACTTCTCAACTGTTCCACCAAGATTTGCAAGTTATGCCTCTGACACTAACTGAGGTATTGTATCTTTTGTTATACACAGCATGCTGGGATTAGGAGTGAGGGGAGAAATAAAGCCTGCCAGGCTCTGATATTATACCCACTCAGTTTTGGCACCTGACCTGATAGAACCGCTGTGAGAGTAGAAATCATCCTTATTAAAATGATCAAATTTCAAATCCTGCCCCCAAAGGTGAATAGTAAGGCAAGGCACGCAGTGTGACAAAGCGAACTGTGGGTGTGTGAGACAAATTGGAGCGGTCAGGAGAGCCTAACACAGACCACAGCGGCCAGGAGAGTAATGCAAATAGTACAGGGGTCAGAAGAGCATAACACATAGGCTGCAGGAGTATGTAACTCACAGGGTGCAGATGTCAGGAATGTGTTATGCACAGAGTGCAGGGGACAGATTTAGGTAACACACCCTTGGGACAGGAGACCATAAAGCAAAGAGTACACGGGACAGCAGTGTGCATTACAGGCATCAGGAAAATAATAGAGTACAGGGGGTCAGGAGAACGCAACATGCAGATTAGAGTGCAGGAGTATGTAACTCACAGGGTGCAGAGGTGAGGAATGTGTTATGCACACCGTGCAGGGGTCAAAGGTAGGTAATGCACAGAGTGCTATGAACAGGAGAGCATAACACACAGGTTAGTGGACAGAGAACGACAAAAAATTATCTTCCATCCCAAGCTTTTATAGTGATCTAATTCATTTAATAAGGGGGTGTGGAGAGCGGTAAGAGCTAGAAAACATTATTATCCGCTTCAGCCCCGGAAGATTTGGCTGCCCAATGACCCAGACATTTTTTGCGATACGGCACTGCCTCACTTTAACTGACAATTGCTCGGTCTTGCGACTTGCAAATAAAATTGACGTCCTTTTTTCCCCACAAATAGAGCTTTTTTTTGGTGGTATTTGATCACCTCTGCGGTTTTAATTTTTTGCGCTATAAATGAAAAAAGAGCGACGATTTTGAAAAAAAAAAAAAAAACACAATGGGGTTTATTTACGAAAGGCAAATCCACTTTGCACTCCAAGTGCACTTGAAAGTGCAGTCGCTGTAGATCCAAGGGGGACATGCAAGGAACATAGAAAACAACATTTTAGCTTTACATGATTGGATGGTAAAATCAGCAGAGCTTCCCCTCATTTCAGATTTACAGCGATTGCACTTCCAAGTGCACTTTCAGTGCAATTTCAAGTGCGTAAACAATTTTTTCTCAGTTTAGTCCAATATGTATTCTTCTACATATTTTTGGTAAAAAGAAAAAACGCAATAAGCGTATATGGATTGGTTTGCACAAAATTTATAGCGTCTACAAACTATGGGAAAGATTTATGGCATTTATATGGATATTTTTTTTTTTTTTTTATCACTAACAATGGCGGCGATCTACATTTTTTTTTTTTGCAGTATTTTGACGTTATAGGAGACAGATCGGACACTTTTGACACATGTTTGGGACCATTGACAATTACAGAGCGATCAGTGCTATAAAAATGCACTGATTACTGTGTAAACGTCACTGGCAGGGAAGGGGTTAACACTAGGGAGCGATCAAGGGGTTAACTGTGTTCCTTTTTTTTGTGTTCTAACTGCGGGGGGCGGGGGATGGGGGCTGACTATAGGAAATTACAGATCATGTTTTCTACTTTGTAGAAAGACACGGTCTGTCTGTCCTCAGATCCCTGTGCTCCCACTGTATGGCCAGCGACGATTGTGCCCTTCGACCATGTGCATCGGGTTCCCTGCCATGCTGGGGGCTCGCGCGCCCTCTAGTGGCTCTTCTGGACGAAGGAGTATATATACGGGATTTCACCCAGGAGAGCCATTCTACTGCAGTATATGTGCGTGAGCCAGTTGGGAACCGGTTAAATTACTAATCTAGTAATAATGGTTTTGCTATTTGTTTTTGCTCTGTCTGTGATTGCAATTAGATACGCAGAACGGAAAAATTTGTTTCATTTTGGATAGATTCGTTATAGTTACATAGTTAGCTAGGTTGAAAAAAGACACAAGTCCATCCAGTTCAACCATAAAAAATAAATAAACAAACAAAATAAAACACAATACAATCCCATACACCCAACTCCATACCCACAGTTGATCCAGAGGAAGGCAAAAAACCCCAGCAGAGCATGATCCAATTTGCTACCGGAGGGGAAAAAAATCCTTCCTGATCCCCCGAGAGGCAATCGGATTTACCCTGGATCAACTTTACCTACAAATCTTAGTACTCAGTTATATTATGTACATTTAGGAAAGAATCCAGACCTCTCTTAAAGCAATCTACTGAGCTGGCCAGAACCAGAATTATGTTACTAATTTTGTTATGGAATTAGTTTGGTTCGGTTTTGTTTTAGATAACCCTCTCCCCGACCAGCTGCTGCAGTTACACTGTGGCAGGATGGCTTCCCTGGGCGAGCCGTTGTAGTTGTACGTCAGGGGCCAGATTCACAGAGCGATTACGCGTGCGCAACTGCTGTTGCGCGTGCGTAAGTCTAAATGTGCGCGTGCGTATAGTTGGACGCGATTCACAAAACAATATACGCCAGAAATCTACGTTTTTTGGTCCGGCGTAATTGAGTTAGACATTCGCTTCCCTTCGCGCAAAACTGCGCTAGACACACCATTGATTTGCTAGTCAAATATGCTAATGAGGGAGTTACGGGGATCCACAAAAAAACGCAGTTGCTGCGCAGGCTACGCGATGTGCGCAACTGCAAAATGTCCTGTCTAAAGTTAGAGCCCATAAAAGCTGATCTAACTTTTGAAAAAAAGTCTAATTGTCAGATAAAGCAACACCGTTATTGAGGAGCAGACCACACACACGTGTTGCACTACAATTTGACTGCCAACATGCTAGGGGCATCGTCGCTCATAGCTGCACTAGTGAATATAGATGACCAAAGAAGGAGGAGGGCACGGAGGATGGCACGGGAGAGGGTATACCGCACACGCATAGACCTGTTTGGCATGAGTGATTCTGAGGTGTATCGCATCTTCAGATTCCCCCCTCATGCCATCCTGGAATTAACCACAACCCTGCAGGAGGACATCACCAGCCCAACACAACGCTCACATGCAGTGCAGCCACTGGTGAAGGTCCTGGCAACACTCCATGTCCTTGCCAGTGGCTCTTTTCAGCGTACAAGTGGAGTGGTGGCTGGGATGTCACAATCCTCCATGAGCAGATGTGTGCACCAGGTTGTCCCTGCAATCCTCACACGCTTGGCCAACCAAATCATCAAACCCACCACTGAGGAGATTCGAATCAAGGCAATGGCAGATTTCTACCGAATTGCCAGATTCCCACGCACTGTGGGGGCCATAGATTGCACACATGTGGCACTCCAGCCCCCCCATGAGACCGAGCACATGTACCGCAATCGGAAGAATTGGCACTCCATCAACGTACAGGTGATAGTTGATGCCCAAGGCCTCATATGGCACGTCCGTGCCAAACACCCAGGGTCCAGCCATGACAGCTACATCTACAATCAAAGCCACATCCGAACAGAATTCGAACAGAACGTGTATGGGAACACCTGGCTGGTTGGTGAGTGACATGGGAGTCAGGCATGACTATCCCCTCCCGTGATGCACAACAGAAGTGGCACATGCATGACTAACATTCTCCTGTCTTTTCCTTTACAGGTGACTCTGCATATGCACTGGGACCCCATCTCATGACTCCTATCCGGAACCCCCAAACCCCAGGAGAGGAACGATACAATGAAGCACACATCAAAACCCGTGCAGTGGTGGAGCGCACCTTTGGCCTCCTGAAGTCACGTTTCCGATGCCTGGATAAGTCAGGGGGTACACTGTTGTATTCCCCAAACTTCGTGTGCCATATCATCGCTGCATGTTGCATGCTACACAATCTCGCAGTGAGGAAGGGCCTGCAGGTTGAGCTACGTGATGATCTGACCCCCCAACCAGAAAATCAACCCCTAACCGAGGATACCCCGTCTTCTGAGGGAAGAGCAGTCAGGAGGCAGCTCATATTGGGCATCTTTGCACGTTAAACACACACATTAATCATGGCACAATGAGAATGCATGCATGCACACCACTGTGGTCCCTAGCACACACACCCCACATCCTCATCAAATTGGATTGGCACCAGTCCACCATGCAAGACTGGTGAGCAGTAACGCCACGTCAAGGCTCCAATTATGTCACTGTACATTCATACACCATTCACACGGACCTGGGAATCACTTCTCCCTGGTCCTGGGGAACCCTTCTCCACCAAAATTGAGGGTGACACCCCTTTTCCAGCAGGAATGTCACCCCCACATTCAAACATCATTCACAACCCAAAATATGCCAAAAAAGTCAAACAAACAAAAATGCATAAAAACAAAAAATGCATAGGAAAAAAAAAATGCTTAGAAAAAACAAAAAAAAGCAGAGAACAAAAATAAAAAAGCTTTCAAAACAAACAAAAGGGGGAAAAAAAAATTATTGTCCTCTGCCTGAGCCACGCCTGGGGCGCCCCCGGCCACGGCCCCGGACCCTCAGGGGAGACGCATGGGGGAGGGGAAAAGCCGGGGAAGGAGGAGCAGCCCCTGAGATCTGCCCACCTGGCGGCCTGCCCTCCAAGGCCACGGCTATTCTGTCCAGGGCAGCACCAAGTGTTGCCGTGTTGCCCTGGATAGCCTGGGTAAGGGCCCTCACATCCTGCCCAACGCCTGCTGCTGTAGTTTGCAGGTCATTTAGGCAGGTTGTGGAGGCCCGGGAGTGGGAGTCCAGGTTACCCAGGCTATCATTAATGGAGGACAGGCTCTGATCCACCCGCCCCATAGTCTGGCAGAGCTGTCTCAGAAGGCGGGTCTGGGTGGCCAGGTTCCTTCTCAGACAGGCGGGCATGAGATTGGGCGCCCCCCTGGTGCTTGGGGATGACCTCCTGGCTCCAGCTGATGGTTGTGGCCGGGGAGAAGGGGAGGCCCTTGTGAGGGGAGCCATGTTGGGGGAGGAGGGGGGGGGGCTGACCCTTAGGGAGGGCAGGCTTCTTGCAGCCAGAGGGGAAGAGTCCGCAGAAACCAAAGGGCCAGTGCCTTCCATGGACTCCTCCTCCTCATGATTCTGCTCCTCCTCATGATCGTCCTCCGCATGATCCTCCCCCTCCTCTTGTTCCTCCTCTGCGGACTCTGGCCTTGTTGGGGGGGCCTCATTAGGCTGCTGTCCTGGGGTTGGAGCGGTCAGTCCAGATGGCCCTGCACCCTCCTGCACAGCTGTGGATGACACAAAACATTCACAGGTTGGAGGATCCACACACTTGCCACATATTCCCTTTCACCCCCTCCCCCACACATGCTACACACCTGAGAGAAATAAAAACCTTACCTGGCACCGCGGGGACCGGACTTGTGTCAAAGCCTGGCAGGCCCTCCACTTCATGCCGGTGAAAGGTCAGGGCCACCACACGCTCCGTCTCAGAAAATCTAACCCGGCATGGTGGGCCCCCTCCTGTGCCCCTGGCATGGGCATTTATTGCGGCCAGTTTTTTTTTTCACCTCACGCCGGAGGTCATTTATTTTCTTTTCTATCCCAGAGCGGGTCCGTGTCTCCCCCTCCCCCGATGAATTGACCTGCTCTGTGATCATATCCAAGATCTCCCTCCTCCTGGCCGGGGTGGTGGTGGCACTCTGCGGGCCGTGGAGAAAACGCCCATAGTCGGTAATGGCCCGGGCAAGAATTCTTTTTTCCCCCACAGTAAAATTCAGCTTTCTTTTTCTCTCAGTCATACTTCCAAACAAACTCACTAGCAGTCACCAAAAATCTGTCACAAATACAAGCACAACCAATCAGACAAGAACACACACAAAGAGAAAAAGAACAGCCAAAAATCACACTAGCACTCAGCAAGAAACACACACAAAAAAATCAGATGAAAAAATAAAGCAAGAAAACAAACGCTCAGAAATCTATCAATCAAACAAACAGTCTCAAACACTTATCAAAATACACTTTCACAAAACTACCAACAAGCACAAGATCACACAGAACACTAATCTCACAACTACAAAACACACTCTAACGAACAACAGAGCAAAAGCACTTGATTCAATGGGAAGGGACACAAAGGGATGTACTTTTGCAATGGAAGGGCGTTTGTGTGTGTCTATTTATGCTGTCTGCGTAGTTCACAACATTGCCCTAGTCCATTTCCAATTTCAATGATTGCGCCGCTCCCGAGTTGTGAGCATGCGCACAACGGAGCTGACATGGTTTCCTTCATGCGCGCATGCGCGAGTCGGCCGGCCCTTCATTTGCATGGGGTCACGGCTCATTTCAATGTAACACGCCCACGTCCCTCCCAATTTGTATTACTCCTCCTTACGCCTACGGAAAAAACCTTACGTTTGCGCAAGCTCTTGCGTAAAAGCTACGTGAATCGCCGGATTACGCGGCTAGATTGCGCAAGTCTAACGGAAAAGTGGTGCGCTACGCCGGAATGATAATGCGCCGATCTACGTGAATCTGCCCCCAGGTCTTTAAGACGTTGTAGCAGGCGCGTGTGCGCCACTGCAGCATGTCCCTGGAGCCGATGTGCTTGCCCGGTGGGTGCGATGACCGGCAGGCACATGTGATCACTCGTGACAGAGCGAGAACCAGGATCTGTGTGTGTAAACACACACAGATCCCGGTTCTGTCAGGGGAGAGGAGACAGATCGTGTGTTCCTACTAAGTAGGAGAAACTACAGTATCTCTCTCCTCCTCTAGTCAGCTACAACCCCCCCCCCAAGTTGGAACCCATCTGGGGAACATTTGATCACCCCTAGTATTAACCCCTTCCCTGCCTGTGACATTTAAATAGCAATCAGTGGCTATTTTTAGCTCTGATCAATGGTCCCAAAAAAGTGTTAGATCTGTCCGCCACAATGTCACAGTCCCGATGAAAATCTCAGATCACCACCATTACTAGGAAAATAAAAATAATAATATTGCCATTAATCTATCCCCTATTTTGTAAATGCTCCAACTTTTGCGCAAACCAATCAATATACCCTTTGCGTTTTTTTTTTTTTTTTTACCAAAAATATGTAGAGGAATACATATCGGCCTAAACTTAGGAAGAAATGTATTTATTTTTTTAAATGTGGGGGATATTTATTATAGCAAAAAGTAAAAAAATATATATTTTTTTATTTATAGTGCAAAAAATAAAAATCGCAGAGGTAAGCAAATACCACCAAAAGAAAGGTATATTTGTGGGGGAAAAAAGGACATCAATTTTGTTTTTGTACAACTTTGCATGAATTGTGCAATCGTCAGTTAAAACGAGGCACTGCCGTATCGCAAAAAGTGGGTTGACCATTAACCACTTGCCGCCCGCACGGCGGCTTTTTACAGCCGGAATGCGGCCCTCAATTTCCAGGAGGCCATCTTTATACAGGCTCCAGGCCACTGGGGGGCGCGTGAGTGGCACCTGCGGCGAGCACGCACGCCCGCCGCATCATTTAGTTGCTGATACAAGTGCCTGGCGGCCGCGATGTCCACCAGGCTCCCACGATTGGCGGTCACGGAGACAGGGACGTGGAGCTCTGTGTGTAAACAGAGCTCCACTTCCTGTCAGGGAGAGGATACTGATGGTGTGTCCCTTGTACATAGGGACAACCATCGGGCACCTCCCCCAGTCACCCCCCTACCCCCACAGTAAGAATTACTAATTACGGAATACATTTAACCCCTTCTTCGCCCCCTAGTGTTAACCCCTGCCCTGCCAGTCACATTTATACAGTAATCAGTGCATATTTATATGATTGTTCTCTGTATAAATGTGAATGGTCCCAAAAATGTGTCAAACGTGTCCGATGTGTCCGCCGCCATATTGCAGTCCTGACAAAAATCGCAGATCGCCGCCATTACTAGTAAAAAAAAAAAAAAATAATAAAAAAAATGTCATAATTCTATCCCCTATTTTGTAGGCGCTATGACGTTTGCGCAAACCAATCACTATACGCTTATTGCGATTTTTATTTTTATCAAAAATATGTAGAAGAATACGTATCAGACTAAACTGAGAATTTTTTATTTTTTTTATTGGATATTTAATATAGCAAAAAGTAAACATTTTTTTTTTTTTTTTCAAAATTGTCGCTCTACTTTTGTTTATAGCGCAAAAAATAAAAACCACAGAGGTGATAAAATACCACCAAAAGAAAGCTCTATTTATGGGAAAAAAAGGACGTCAATTTTGTTTGGGAGCCACGTCTCACGACCGCGCAATTGTCATTCAAAGTGTTACAGTGCTGAAAGCTGAAGTTTCATCTGGGCAGGAATGGGGTATATGTGCCCAGTAAGCAAGTGGTTAAGGGGCCAAATCTTCCGTGGCTAAAGTGGCTAAATTTATTTTCATTTATAAAAAAAAATATTTATAAATTTTCTAACAAATTCCAACTTTTCAGAAAGATTAGCGTTCAGATCGGTCCAAAAACGATCGGCCGATTCTAATTCTATATGAATAAATAGCCTGTTAAGCAGCGGGCCGGAAGCCCGCCACCCGTGTCCTTAACAATGAGTCACCATCTGTCAGTGGCTTTCCTAATGAGAGATGAATATAAAGATAAAAAGAAAAAATAAAGAATGCTGGCAATTGCCTGGCAATAGAAAAAAAATAAAAATAAATGGCGTAGCCCCCCCCAGTCCATACCATGCCTTATGTGTCTGGTATGGACTTCAAGGGGAACCCCATGCCAAAAAAAAACAAGTGTGGGGTCCCTGTCAAGATCCATACCAGACCCTTATCCAAGCATGCAGCCTGGCAGGACCTGAACCATACCAGGCAATATGCCCTTAACATGGGGGGGTCAGTTCTTTGGGGGGGGCAGGGGGGCTTCCGCCCCCCCCCTGTGCATTTGTTCTGTTCAACCAGCAATTGCAATAGGCAGTTGGCTCCCTTATAAAAGCCATTTGGTGCCAGTCCGGGCTAAGATTGTGCATGATCGTGTACCAGTGTGAATCCATGTGTCAACTTGCATTCTTGTGCGTCCTTGTGCATCCATTATGCGCTGGCAAGCATACTGGCAGAAATACCAGGTCTTCGTGAGCATCTGCTGCGGACTGTATCCTGACAGTGCCCCCCTGATGAGCAACCTCCGGATGCCCACTTGGGCCACCTTCTCTGGATATTTGCCACAGAATTATTTTACAAGTCTGGGAGCATGTACATTGCCTTCAAGTTCTCAAGAACTTTCTTCACAGGCGATGTGTCAAGCTGCATCTAGTGGCAGACGATGTGACAAGCTGCATCTGGTGGCAGGCGACATGACAAGCTGCATCTGGTGGCAGGCGACGTAACAAGCTGCATCTGGTAGCAGGCGACGTAACAAGCTGCATCTGGTGGCAGGTGATGTGACAAGCTGCATCTGGTGACAGGTGACGTAACAAGCTGCATCTGGTGGCAGGTGATGTGACAAGCTGCGTCCGTTGCAATTGACAATCAGAATATGGTGGCAGGTTACAAGTCACAAGCTGCATCTGGTGGTAGGTGATGGTGGCAAGTGACACGCTCAGGGCTCCCACTGCTTCAGCATTATGGTGAGTTGAACTATTTAATTATATATTACAATGTAATAATAGAAATAATGCACTTTAATCATCCTGACACCATATGAAACATGATGCTGTGATGATTGAAGCACAAACACCAGCCATTGCCCCAACAAATTGCAAGTGAAAACCTTAATTTTCTTCCGTGCAGATGGTCCCACAGTACCAAAAAGTGTGGGCACCGCTGTGCTATAGGCAGGGGCGGACTGACCATTCGGTCATTCGGGCAGTGACCGAGTGCCCCGTGCCACTAGGGGGCCCCATCAGGGTTGCCAGCCTTAGAAAAAACAGGGGCAGATTGTAAAAATCTGTGTATTTTTACATCTGTCCCTGAATTCTCTGACACAACATCATTTTGAAGCAAGATTACAGAGGCAATAGCTGCTCCACCCCTCCACTACCTCATCAGCCAATGGGAACATGGTGTACACACCCCCCTTCTTTGAATACAGAGCAGGAGATTGTCGACAGCTGGAGGAGAGGGAGACGGGACGCAGCATGGAGTGTGGGATGGACTTCAGACTGATGCAAGGTAAGTAAGATGTTTTATCAGTGCTTTTTCTGGTGAGGGGGAGGGGGAGGTTGTGTTTCCTCTAGCAGAGCTCCTGTTGTCTCTGAGGTTGTTAGATCATTTTTCTGTGTGTGAGAAGTGCACTTCTAGGGGAAGCATGTTCTGAACTTCTCCCCCAATCTCTGCTACATCTCCCTACTGACTGCCTGCCCACCAATACACAGGCACAGCCTCCTCTCCTGTATTACTACTGAATGTGTTGATGAGCTGCTGAGGAACTACAAGTCCCAGCATGCTAGGAGATGGGGGCAGCAGTGTGTTCAATTAGGTTAATTTCTAGATGAAAAGTGTGTATACTGTGTGTATATGTATATGCTTAATGTGTGTGTATAGTCTGTCTGTACATTTTTTATTTTTTTACTTTTTGCTATAATAAATATCCCTCAAAAATATATAAAAAAACGTTTTTTTTCCCTCAGTTTAGGCTGAAACGTATTCTTCTACATATTTTTTGTAAAAAAAACGCAATAAGTGTTTGGTTTGCGCAAAAGTTATAGCATCTACAAAATAGGGGATAGTTTTAATGCATTGATTACTGTAAAAATGCCACTGACAAGGAAGGGGTTAACACTAGGGGGCGATCAAGGGGTTAATTATGTTCCCTGGATGTGTTAAGGGGGATGGGACTGACTTAAGGGGGATGTCTTAAGGGGGATGGGACTGACTAGGAGAAATTACAGATCGCTGTTCATACATTGTATGAACAGACGATCAGTCATTTCTCCCCCTCACACACACAGCTCCCGGTTCTCGCTCTGTCACGAGCGATCGCGCGTGCCCCTAGTGGCCGCAATACAAAATCACATTATATCACGTTAAATCACGTGATTTTGCGCAGCCGAGCCGACCTGCCGCCGTAAAACTATGGTGGGTGGTCGGCAAGCGGTTAAATAACAAGAATGTCATACTTACTTCATCTGTGCAGTTGGTTTTGCCAACTATTGCCCGGGGGCCCCCATGAGTTGTCAGTCCGCCCCTGGCTATAGGATTTATTTCCACTTGATTTGAAATGGCTTAATGTACCCTGGTCCCAAATTTAATGATGGGCAGGAGAGTTTTTAGATTGGCAGAAACCAGATCTTATGGCAGAAACCAGATCTTATCTCCAACCTTCAAGGAGGGGTTTTCCATTCTCTTTCTGTCAGTGTTTTTTATTGTCTATGTGTGCCTACTGTATGGACTCCTGGCGTCCCGATGATTGTTTTGCACAAAAGTAAGTCTGTATTGCACTGTAGGTAATGCTGATTCGAGCACAGAATCAGGATGGAATCCATAATTGGCCCAGAATAGGGACTGCTTTGTGGCTGAATGAACTGAATTATTTTATGCAAATTCTGCAAGTGGAAGACGAGACATCCAGTCACCTTGAGAAAAGGCTGAGAATCACCTTAGGTACTGTTCCAGAGTTTGGTTTGCTCAGTTTGCCCGTTACTTTGAGGATAATGTGCAGATGATGAGCAAAGTTCCACCTTCAGAGCCTTGCAAAGGGCCCTCTAAAATCTGGAGTTAATTTGTATTCCCCTGTCTGAAACAATGCTACTGGGCAGTCCATGTAGTTCCTCAATTTCCTTGAATATGTGTGCGGTTTGAGCACAGCAGATGGAGTATACACCATTGGTAAGGAATGGGCCATCTTGGATAGCTGATCTGCAACAACCAAGATAGTGGTAAACTCTTCAGACGGAGGTAAATCCACGATAAAGTCTATGGTCATCTGTTTCCAAGAGCGATTTGGGATGGTTAATGGTTTCGGCAAACCCTAGACCTTAACTTAATCACCTTGCTGTGCAGGCACACTGTGCAAGATTACATGTAATTCTTGCAATCTTGATTCAAGTTGGGCCAACAAAACGACCATTGGATTAATTTGATTGTCCTACGGCAGGGGTGCCCAACCTTTTGAGGAGCGAGGGCCACTTTATCGACATGGTAACCGGTCGTGGGCCACAATGAGCGTCAGTGGCGTAGCGTGGGTTGTCAGCACATGGGGCAAGGCAAAATTCCCTAACCTGTGGACTTTTAGCACTCCCTGGATCCCTTCCTACAATAGTACTGACCAGCCTGATTCTCATACTGACCACTAGACTAACCTACCTACCCAATTCCTACACTGACCTACCTGACCACTGCACTAACCTACCCTGACCACTGCATTAACCTACCTGATTCCTACACTGACCTACCTGACCCCTACACTGACCTACCTGATACCTACACTGACCACTACACTAACCTACCTGCATCCCATACTTGCCACTACACTGACCTACCTGTCCACTATCCTGACCACTACACTACCCGATTCCTACACTGTCCATTACACTACACTGTCCACTCCACTACACTACACTGTCCACTACACTACACTGACAATTACACTGACTACTACACTACACTACACTTACACTGACACCAGATGTTTTTATTTATTTATTTATATTGACTAACTCTGGCTGGCTGTTCCCTCTCTCCCTAGACCGTATCCTCCCCCTCACCTGCAGCTTGCAGCTTTCATCAGTTTGGAGGAGAGGGGGAGCCTGGAGGAGGTGAAGGCACTGGCAGCGGTGTTCACAATGCGGTGGAGGTGGAGGCGGGACTTCAGGCTGGCCACAATCACTAATAGGCCAGCCCGCCGTGATCACTGATAGGCCAGCCTTGCCGTGATCACTGATACGCCAGCCCCGCCGTGATCACTGATAGGCCAGCCCCGCCGTGATCACTGATAGGCCAGCCCCGCCGTGATCACTGATAGGCCAGCCCCGCCGTGATCACTGATAGGCCAGCTCCGCCGTGATCACTGATAGGCCAACCCCGCCGTGATCACTGATACGCCAGCCCCGCCGTGATCACTGATACGCCAGCCCCGCCGTGATCACTGATACGCCAGCCCCGCCGTGATCACTGATACGCCAGCCCCGCCGTGATCACTGATACGCCAGCCCCGCCGTGATCACTGATACGCCAGCCCCGCCGCGATCACTGATAGGCCAGCCCCGCTGCGATCACGGATAGGCCAGCCCTGCCGCGGCCACCGCACATGACCCGATTCTTCACACTAATGCTCAGAGATGGCTGGTCGGGAACCCGCGATCTGGGCTTGCCGACCCGCCATCTCAGAGATAAGACATGGCGGGCCACATCAGAGGACGCCACGGGCCACATGTG
Organism: Rana kukunoris; assembly: GCA_029574335.1. Taxonomy (NCBI): domain Eukaryota; kingdom Metazoa; phylum Chordata; class Amphibia; order Anura; family Ranidae; genus Rana; species Rana kukunoris. Next base: position 158,721 of record JAJQKJ010000558.1, read on the forward strand.
GCCTGCGGGCCAGCGGTTGGGCACCCCTGTCCTACGGACTCCAAACGGTTGAGCCAACTGATGATCATGGAAGGTCTAAGAACTTCCTGCAGTATGAAGATTTTGTTGTCGCACCACAATTCTCCATCCTGCTTCCTTAGAGAGCCATGTTTGTGTTCTGAACATAATGTAGAGCAGAGGTATTGAATTAAAATTCACAGAGGTCCAGTCTGTAACATTTTCTTCCAGCAGAGGTCCAAATCTCATGTTGGCACCTGTGGCAGCACCATGCAGCTTGGTGCAGCGCAATTTATTTATTTTTTATTAAAATGAATCGACTAACCTGCCCCGTTACATATGCATCAAATGCACATGCACAGATCTGAACCCATTCTTAGTCACCACTGCACATCAAAGTCCCCCCCCCCTTCACCTGAAGATCCCCTCTTGATGATTGATCTCAACTCCCCTTTACATCACCCCTTTCACAGTAGTATTTTCACAATTCCTTGACATCACCCCCCCCCCCACAGTACTGTGCTGTTAACATCATCCCCCCACATTACTGTCATCCCCCCACAATACTGTCATCATTGACCCCCATATTACATTTCTCAGTCCCCTCTCATCACAGTCCTCGGCCCCCACATTACTGCCCTCAGACCCCCACTTTAATGTCCTCACACCCCTTATATTACAGTTCTCAACCACCCTACTTTAATGTTCTCGGCCACCCACATCACAGTCCTTAACTCCCCCCCCCCCACTTAAAAGTCCTCAGCCCACCACATTAGTCCCCAGCCGCCCATGTTATTATCCTCAGCCCTCCCCATATCACAGTTCTCAGCCCCCCATTTTAATGTCCATCAGCCCCCACATTACAGTCCTCAAGCTGCTCCAACTTAAATGTCATCTGCCAGGTGGATGTAATGTAATGTAGGTACATTACAGTCCTCAGCCTTCCCCACTTTAAAATTCTCAGACCTCCCCATTACAATCCTCAGCTCACCCCCCCCCCCCCCAACCTTCAGTCCGTAGCTCCTTTTCACATTTGTTCTCAGCCCCCTTTACCTTTGCATTCCCTCACTGTTCTACGGTGCACAGACAGATCGATGGTACTGCATGTATGGTTGGAAGGTGGGAGCTGCAAGATAGTGATTGGTTGTTATGACCGCCCCCCATCCTAGCAGCCAATCACTTACTTAACCTCGGTCAGCTCCCGCCCTTCATATAGAACTGTCCAGCCTCCTACTGTCAGCTCTGTGAAGATTACAGAGCGATAACTGGGGGAAGCTTCTAATTGGTGGGACTGTGGTGGTCCAATTAGGACAGTGACTCGGTCTTCATTCAGACTTCATTCAGACTGCGGTCCACCATTTAGTGATGCCTCATGTAGAGGCTTGTTAAATGGATGCCCTTTAGTTGGGCTGGATCAGTACAGGATAGTGATTGAAGGTGCAAACTTAGATCATTCAGGGAACATATGATATAAAGGCCCGGATTCACGTAGATCAGAGAGGCAAGCATGGTATTCAGAAAGCAAATACTCCCAACGATGTGCCGGTGTGTCGTGGAGGTATGTCCCGCACCCCTCTGCGCATGCTCACAACTACGCCCGGCGTAACCCTTGAGATACGCCTGCCCACTGCCTACGCCCAGAGCATAAATACGCCCAGACTTGCGCCCGTCGAGCCCAAAAGCCCACCCGTCTGGTTGTGGTGTAAGTACTTTTGTTGAGGCATGTCTGCTCCTGCGTCTGGGAAGGAGAGGAGGAGGAAGAAGAATTTCTCTGCACAGGAGAGGGAGATTATCATCTCGGCCATGTCAAGGTATGACGTGTACCTCCATGGGGCAGAGAGTGGCACGACCAGCAAGGCCAGGAAGAAGGAGATCCTGGAGGATATAACCACACAGGTCAATGCCCTTGGCCATGAGGTTAGGTCCGCCAAGGACATTTCCAAAAAAATAAATGACCTGCGTCGTGTGGTCAAAGATAAGCTGGCCACAATGAGGAGGCATGCCAGGGGCACTGGTGGTGGACCAGCCACTGCTATGAGGCTCACTCCTGATGAGCAGGTGGTTGCCAGATGCCTTCAGAGGGAGCAAGTGGAGGGCTATGACTCCTTTGAACAGGCCCTGAGGACAGGTAAGTGTGTTTTATTTCCTATCTGGTGTGTAGCATGTGAGGGGGTGCAAGGGAACATGTGACAAGTGTTTGGGTCCATCAACATGTGAATGCTTTGTGTCATCCACAGATGTGCTGGAGGGAGCTGGGCCGTTGTCGACTGCTGGGCGACCCACGCCATCCCAGCAGGAGAGTGCCCACACCTCTCCTCTGGAGGAAGTTGAGGAGGAGCCAGTGGGCATTGAAGAAGTGTACCCCCAGGAGGAGTTCACCATCCCTGGACCCTCCCAAACATCTTCCCCCATCAGGGATAGCCCCTCAAGGGCCTTCTCCCCCTTCAGGGATATTATAAGAATGTCTAATCTGTAATTTGATGCCTTTTGGAGATTTTTCCATCTTTCCTTGGCTTTGTTATGCACATTAATACAAATGTTTACCTGGGGTGCCCAAAATATCGATCCCCACTGTACATTTTCTAGAAATAGAGTGTTATAGAAAATGAGTACATAACACTTTAACAGTGTCCATGAATATACACAAAATCAAATAAAATTCATGAAGGTTCACTTACATACATTATGATGGTATGGTAAACATTCTGACATGTACTTAAACACATGCGATATGTTGTACTTAAAAATATGCGAGAATAAAGTGTGCTCTCAATTTTTCAACCCAGAAATCCTTGGGAGCATTCTTTGAAAAAGATGTCGGCTCCAAACCCCAAAGAAAAATGTCTCACCGCTGAACCAGCCCCCCCACCCACACACCAAACTGGGCAAAAGACCTAGAGACCCACTAAGGCCGAATAGAGGAGAAAGCCCTGTAAATGTAAAATAAAATCTATAAATATGTAATTCTTAAGAAATAATTAATACAATTATTTATGTATTTTTAGTTATTCTTCGTTTTATGTATATATTGCTGGGTACCTGCAGATGATACATGATGTCACAATGATGTGTGGAGGGTTATGTTGTGGAGAACACTGACCACAGCTAAAAAAATAATTGGTTTGGATTATTAACTATTTTAGAACAGAAAAATAGTAATAATGATATTGGTATCGTAGTGTACAAGCATTGAAAATATTGAATAGATTATGATTTTTTTTTATAATTATGTATTTAATTTGTATACTTTCAAGTATCTGCTTGCACATGATGGTGATAGATGAATTAATGTGTTTAATTGCATTTAATATTTATGCGAGCAAGTACACCAGGTACATTCATTATCTATGATTGTATAAATCTAGCTTCAACAGGTACCGTAGAAAACCAAAAGGTTCAGGTGCAGGCTGCCAGTGAAAGTGAAAAAAGTTTTTACCTTTAGATTAAACTGCAACGCTTGCTCCAGCAACCAACTGATGAATGAGGTGAATGTCAGGACGAGCGGACATACAGCTATAAATATCCGCCCTCTCTAATCAGCCGGCATTGGCACAGCTGATGCGGCGCTTTATTCAGACATTATTCAGACATTCTTAAAGGCCCTAATTTGCATCGGCTCCCTAAGAAGTATTCAGGAGTAGGGACCCTTGGCTCAGGAGGAGGTAGCACAATGGTAGATGCCACAGCCAAGTGTACACTTGTAGATGCAGCTGAAGGATTCTGGCCTGCTGAGGGCATAGAAGGAATTAGTGTGTGAAGGTGACCTTCCAGCAACAGAATGGTGTGAGAGCGATGACAGTTTGACATCCGAAGGAGAAGCCTCTGTCTCGGCCTTGGACATGATGGCTGGTTGATACTATCATGTACCTAGTGTTGGAGACCAGTGGTGAGAGGACTTCCCTTGCGGCTAAGCTCCAGTAAACCTTGAAGGTGATAACATAGGGTGTCGGGCTCAAAGAATCACATGTAGCCTGTAGGAACTGTGCAAATATGTTCTCACTGGAGTAGGGTGACCAGACATCCCCAGTTTCAGGGGACAGTCCCCTGATTGAGGACTCTGTCCCCGGACCAAGTCTGTCCCTGGTTTTGTCCCCAGATTGGATTTAATAGGGGGCAGGGGCAATTTCAAAGACAGTCAGTGCAGAATTAAAATAAAAAAATTAGAATTACACCCCCCCGCTCCGCTGTGCCTACTAGCATAGGGGGGTTGTATTTTTCCCATTATCTGTGCCCCTTTCTGATGATCATGTGCTGTTCGGAGTGGAGGGAATATTTCTTCAGTTTCGGGCACATGCCCATTTAGCTTCGCTTACATGTTCTTCTGCCTTGGCACAAATCTTGGCCAGCCACCTGCTTATCTCCTTGCCTTCCCTGGGGGAGTGATCTTCCTCCGCTCCCCACCCAGTAGTAGCCGTGGGCACAAAGAGTAAGACTTGAGAGGCTGTGAGGCGGGCGGCAATGGGCAGAGAGTCGCTGATTGCCGCCATTACTAGCAAAGAAAAAATATGTCCCCGGATTTCATTTTAAAAATCTGGTCACCTTACACTGGAGCAGGGGTCTCAAACTCCCGGCCCGCGGGCCAGTTGCGGCCCGCAGACCGAGATTTTGCGGCCCACTGACAAGCCCTTCCCCCGGAGAGTGTCATACTTTGCAGCGCATGCAGCGCAGCGCGGTACCCTTTCCCTGCAGCCCCCCCCCTGTACTCATCTTTGTGTCCGGCAAAGCAGGGGTGTGCGTCATGTGACGTCAGCAGCGTAGGGCGGCGCTGCCGTCACGCGCCTGTCCGCACTGAAGTGAAGTTGCTCAGAAGAGCTGAGCGCCCTCGTCAGCAGCGTCCTTCAAGGTAAGCTGCTGCTACTGTAATGCCAGTTAGCAGATGCTATCACAGGGTGGTAGGGGGAATAGGGGGTGCTACTGCTGCGGGGGGCGGTTGTTGTTGGATGATTGGGAGGTGTGTACAGTTCAAATATGTTTTTGTCTTCCAGCCCCAGTCATGTCTTACTCCAAAACCTGCTATGAAGAGAAAGGTTGATGATGAGCACAGAATTTTTCAGAAGAAGTGGGAGATGGAATATTTTTTTGTGGAGCACAGGAGTATTCCGACGTGCCTTATATGCACTGAGAATGTTGCGGTGCACAAGGAGTACAATATCAGACGTCATTATATAATTAGACATGCTGAGGAGTATGCTAAATACCAGGGAGATGAGAGAGAGGCCCAGGTTGCCAAACTTAAAAAATGTCTACTGAGGCAACAAGAGCTTTTCAAGAAAGCAAACAAAGAGAGTGATGCAGCAGTTGAAGCTAGTTACATAGTGAGTGAGATGATTGCTAGGGCAGAAAAGCCATTCAAGGAAGGAGAGTTCATCAAAAATTGCATGTTACAGGCTGCAGGTATAGTCTGTCCAGAAAAGAAGGGTCAGTTTAACAACATCAGCCTTTCAGCCAACACAGTGGCAGAGCGCATTTCTGACCTGTCAGGTAACATTTATGAGCAACTGTGTGAAAAAGGTAAACATTTCCATTCATACTCAGTCGCTCTTGATGAGAGCACAGATGTTACTGACACTGCGCAGCTCGCAATATATGTCCGTGGTGTTGATGACAATTTTGAAGTGTTAGAGGAGGTGCTTACAGTGATTCCAATGCATGGCCAGACCACTGCTCAGGAGATATTCTGCCAGCTGTGCAAAGCCATAGTAGATGCTGGCTTATTATGGAAGAATTTTGTAGGTATAACAACTGATGGAGCGCCACCAATGACAGGGAGGAAAAATGGACTTGTGGCACTTGTTCAAAGAAAACTACAAGAGGAGGGTGTGGAAGAGGCCATTGCTCTGTACTGCATTATCCATCAGCAGGCCCTTTGCAGCAAATGCCTGAAGTTTGATAATGTGATGTCTGACGTTGTGAAATTCATCAACCATATCAGATCCAGAGGTTTGAGGCATCGGCAGTTCCGTGCCTTTTTAGAGGAAATAGAGTCAGTATATGAGGATGTTATATACTTCACTGAGGTGCGTTGGCTTAGCAGGGGAAATGTCTTAAAGAGGTTTTTTGAGTTGAGAGCAGAAGTTAAAGCTTTCATGGAGATGGATGGGGCGGTTGTTCCTGTACTAAGTGATCCCAAATGGCTCATGGACTTGGCTTTTCTTGTTGACATCACACAGGAGCTGAATGTACTAAACAAGAAGTTACAAGGCCAGGGGCAGCTTGTCACTGTTGCCTATGACAATGTCAGAGCATTCACTGCAAAACTGGTGTTATGGAAAGCCCCGCTGTCTCAGACAAACCTCTGCCATTTCCCAACATGCAAGGTACTTATGGACTCGGGCACACCATTCAGTAGTATTAAATATACTGATGCCATTGCAAAGCTACAGGAAGAATTTGATGACAGGTTTGCAGACTTCAAGACACACACAGCCTCTTTTCAAATGTTTGCTGACCCCTTTTCCTTCAATGTGGAAGATGCACCCCCTGCGCTTCAAATGGAGCTAATTGATCTGCAGTGCAATTCTGAACTCAAAGCTAAGTTCAGGGATATAAATGGAAAAACAGACAAGCTTGGACAATTTATGAGAGAATTGCCCACCAGCTTTCCTGAGATTTCCAGGGTGTTCAAGCGGATCATGTGCCTTTTTGGGAGTACCTATCTCTGTGAAAAGCTTTTCTCCACCATGAACTTTAATAAGTCAAAGTACAGGGCCAAACTTACTGATAAGCATCTTCAAGCCATATTGAGGGTTACAGTTGCTTCCTCACTCAAGCCAAATGTTGCTGAGCTGTGTAGGAGGAAGCGCTGCCAGATCTCTGGCAACAAGAAGTAGGAAGTAAGAGAAACTTCTGTTCTTTACAACCGTTAATGTTTAGAACTATTATTAAGATTGCATCAGTTGTACATTTTAAAATTTTGGTCCAATACTTGATGCGGCCCAGCCTCACCCAGCTTATACCTCCAGTGGCCCCCAGATAATTTGAGTTTGAGACCCCTGCACTGAAGTGTTGCAGATCCATAATGCAAGCCCGGGTCAAACCTGGTGATAGGCAAAAAAAAAGTCCAGGGACAAGCTGAGTAGGTAACGGGAATCCACGGATGCAAAGTTTCACAGGACAAATGTACTGGAGAGCTGAAGATCAACCAGTGATTGCATAGGACAGCTGGTTCCCTTATAAGCCCTGGTTCACACTGGGCTGCGGGAGTAAAGCAGTGCGAGTTCAGCTGAACTCGCACGATTTCACTCCCGCCCGGCAGTCCCGATTTCAGCCGCGATTTCAGAGACATCTGTGCAGGTTTCTGCACAGATGTCAATGTAAATCGCAGGCTGAAATCGCAAAAAGTAGTACAGAGACTACTTTTTGAAATCGGTGCAATGCCGCAGATGCAGCGTCGCACCGATTAGGACAGTGCCATTGCCGGAAATTTGCGGCAAAATCCGCCGTTTTGACATGCCAAATCGCATGTCAAAAAGCACCAGTGTGAACCAGGGCTGAAAGCGGTTTGGAGCCAATCTAGGCTGAAAGAATGCATTGCCGTGCACAGCTGTGCGTGTCCTTGCGTATCTATTATGCAGTGACATGTATTCCTGCGGCCATGGTATATACTGGAAGGACTGCCAGGTCTTCGTGAGCACCTGCTGTGGACAGTATCCTGACACCTGGCTATTATAGTATTATAATGCATGTAATAGTATTACAATACCAGACCAGGTTCTTAGAAGGCTGTCAGTGAGTTCCGTAGGTAATAGCTGAGCTTGAGAATGATTCATGGACAGTTGCTGCTGTTACTGTGGGACTTGCCTGGGAGAGGAAAATAGAATGCCTTTGGGGGGGATGAGGGGGATATTTGTTTCCCTAATCCCCCCTCCCTTAACTAATCTCCTGATTAGATCTAATAGTAAGACAGTAAAAATGTACCCAACACCTTTTGAGTGGCTAACTGAATATATATTGATGTGCAAGCTTTCAAAGACATGCATGTAGGGTTCTATTTATCAATGTTTTTACCCAAAAGTCACAAGATTCACATTTTTTTTTAAACTAAATCTTACGTGAAAAGATAGTGTGAATCTTGATAATTGAAAAATGGACAACTTACTTCTTCAGGCATGGTTACCAAATCTAATAGGTGACCCCCATCTTACTGTTAGTAGTGAAGTCCAGGTGTACCAATTTTAAGTTGTCTACGCCAAACCAACTACAAGACCATAAGGCACAGTAAGCCTGTGCTTAAAGGTATCAATGGCAAAAGGGCAGATTTTCCCTGTATCGGCGGCACAGAATTTTCAGCAGTAGTAATGCAGTCATTTTATGTAAGATTATTTATACACTGTCACAATAATTAAAGCCAGATTACTAAAACAAGGAAATGCTACTTGTAAAAGAGGTGATAATAGCCAAAGAGTTGCTTTGAGTGTCAAAAGTTGTGTGTCTGTAGGCTCCATTGATGGAACTTTGGCCATGCCCACCAATAATGGAGTTTGTTGTATGAAAAGGCTAAGCAGGGATGGCCAAGCCTGGACAAGCCTAAAAAGACTTAGAGGGTGGTAAGTGGGCTGGGAGATGTTAAATGATAAATTCATCTTTTATCAAAAATTAATATATGCATTTTTTTTTGTAGCTAAAAAAACATGCATTTATTATTTATTGTTAAAGGAGCGACTAAAGCATTGCACCAGCAATCAGCAGATCGCTGGTGCCATGCAGGTCTGCAGCAAACCTGTCAGTGTATCTGTGTGCCCATACATCATATGAGTAAGCAGATACAATCTCACAGGAAGACTCAATTAACTACCAAGGCGATCCACAGTGCTGTGGTAGTTCTTAGAAAACTACAAGCCAACAGCCACAAAGTTTTTCTTCAAATTGTGACAGCTAGCGGGGGGCAGAAGATCCTGCTAGCTGTCAAAGTAGGGGATCAGGAGGAAAGAAGGAGCAGGGGGCCAGATGGGGGAAGATTTTACCGAGTAGGCATCAGCACAAGTGACATATAATACTGTAAGTTATGTGCTGACTTTTTTTTTTTTTTTATGTTTTGGCTGCTCTTAGGCTTTAAATGTGTAGACATGCTTATGTGTGGATGAGTGTAGCCTAGATAACCCTGATAAATAGAGTTTAAAACCTAAAATTGCACTCTGAATTACCTTCTATTGCAAAGGGTTTCCCCACAGTCAGCAGTTTGCAGTCTGAATCTATGGATACCTCGTAATCCAGCAGAGCTTTATCCATGATAAAAGCATTAAGGATCGGGGGATCTGTTCTGAAATAACAATACCAAATTTCATTTTTATTTTGATGATATTCAGTTTATTGGTTAATACATTTTATCTACAGTATAGCTTTATTTTAATGTCTCTACAATTTAATACCTCTCGCTTGTCCATAAAAAGCTTTTGGCCCAGATTCATAAAGCAATTACGCCTGTCTAACTGGTGTTAGACAGGAGTAATTTCAAATTTCGCGCGCCGTATCACTAGTTTGAATCCTCAAACCATGATACGGCGGCTTCGGGCTTCGATCCGAGAGGCTTACGTCTTCGTAAGCCTTCGGATCTACGCTGCGATATTTTTGCGGCCGCTGGGAGGAGTTCGCATCGTTTTCATGCGCCGGGATATGCAAATGTGTTTTTACGGCGATCCACGAAGATACGAGCGGTCTTCGCAATCGCTTACGTCTGTTTTTTTTTACGTACTGTTAGACCAGCTTTTTGCTGGTCTAACGGTGCGTAGCCCATGTTAAGTATGGCCGTCGTTCCCACGTCGAATTTAAATATTTTTTTTTTTTTTTTTGCGTAACTCGTTCGGGAATAGAAATGTCCGTAAACGACGCTACTCAAACAACGAATGACGTAACGACGTGATTTCGCGCAATGCACGGCGGGAAATTTGCGAACGGAGCATGCGCAGTTCAATCGCCGCGGGAACGCGCCTATTTTAAATCCTTCACGCCCCCTACTCGTCTAGATGGATTGCGACGGGAGAAATACACTACGCCGCCGTCGTTTACTGGACAAAATCTACCTGGATTCCACGTAGAGCCAGGTAAAAAACGGCGGAGTAGTGTATTTCTGATACGCTACGAGAATCCAATTCTCTCTGAATCTGGGCCTTTGTTTCTAAAATAAATCCATTGCCACAAAACATTTTCCAATTTTTGTCTAAAACAATTACTTTTTCAGTATGGAAGTTAAACTGACTATAGACATTAGATAGAAATCAGATGATAATGTGATGTGCTCATTTACAGACCTTTCTTTTCCCTGGCAAAAAAAAACACATCCACACTCATTTTATATATGTGAATGTGTGAGAAAATTAAACCCCCCCAAAGAGAGAAGACTGGAGAGAAAAAATACGTGATTTGTCACCCTTCTTAGCCAATATACCTCACTTCAATTTTTCAACATGTGTAAATAAAGGCAATCATCTAACACTGCTATGATTTCTTGCTCATACATCTCGGGACACAGAGCCTTAATTAATGTGTTATGTAGTCAACACAGGTGATTGGACACTGGTAAACCCAATTAAAATTGAGTTCCTTCCCTATATAACACCTCCCAAATGGAGAGTACCTCAGTTTTTTTGCCAGTGTCTAAGGTGGTTGGTCATGTTGAACATGTACTAAGAAGAAAAAGCTCTTTGATGGTCTTTTGCAGAGGCCTAGGAGCTATAACTGGATCCATACTTTGGACCGATATCAAAAGCCTAAGATGGGTGGTACCCAGGCCTCGTGTAAAGAAGAAATTAGGTTTGCCTGTAATGTCTCTCTGTGGAGGTCTGGGATCCAGGCTTTGGTGTACTAATGCAAATGTGGCACGAAAAGTTACTGGCAGAGTCTTTTACAGGTCCAGGTATGAGGTTCCTCTAAGTAGGAACCCTTGGTAAACCTGAAGGTTGGCACAACATACCCGCCGTGATAGGTGAAAGCTGGATCTACTTTTTAGTAGATTTTCTGCGGCTTGGATAAGGTAAGAGAGGATAATTTTTAAATCAATGTTATCTTCTGTGAGTAGGATGTCCTTTCCTGGTTTTTACCCCTAGAGGAAGTAAGTACATACCTGGTGTATTCTTACATAGACATCTAGGACACACTCAGTGAAGTCGGTCAGTTAAACACCACTCTCCTCCTCCGCTGCAGGCTCTGCCACAAAAAACACATACAGGGTTCCCCTAAGAAACCCCAGTGATCTGCTCTCCCTTCCTGTTTGCCTTGGGGCCCGCCATGACGGTTTCCTGTTTTCTCCTCTTAAGCAGTTTTCCCTCCTTTATCCTATGGAGGAAGGTTTCACTAAGAAATGGGGGGTATCTGCTATAGATGCAGCTATTTCTTGTACAAACCAAGGCCTGACCTGTCCTATAGACAATGCTCAGGGCTTTAAGGATCCAACTGATAAGAAGCTGGAATCTTTATTGAAAGCCTCCTCCTCTATGACTGGTGCTGTAGTATAACCTACAGTTGCAGTGATTGGTGTATATCAGTTCTTTAAGGAACAAATGAAGCATATAGTTAAGCTCCTCCCTACAGAGTAGATTGAGGTTTACGAGGACCTTGCTAAGGCCCTTGGTTTTGCGATTGATGCGATTATGGACTCTGTTCAGCAAGCATTCCGCTTGAATCTCCTGCTGGTACACATGTGCAGGTCCCTTTGGTTGAAACATTGGGAAGCCAAGGTTTCTTACAAAAGATACTTGGCAGCGTTCCCCTTTGGGGGAGGACGCCTGTTTGGGGATGACTTGGATAAATACTTCCAAAAGATTACCGGAGGCAAGTCTACTCTGTTGCCGGTTAAAAAGAAGAGTAAACATCCTTTGTTTAAGCGTTCTTTTTCCCCAGCCCCTGGAACCTCATTCTCCAGGCAGTGGCGACTGCCTCCCCAGTCTAGCAACTAGGAGAAAGGCCCAGAGCCAAGGGTAGAAAAGAACTACAAAACTTCCAAGCAGAACCCCAAAACTTCCCTATGAAGAGAAGCCCCCGCTCGGCTGAGTGGGGGGAAGGCTGCTGCAATTTGCAAACACCTGGCGGGACGAAGTTCAGGACAAGTGGGTCATCTCCACCGTGTCCTCAGGCTACAAGCTGGAATTCAGAGAACTTCCGCCACCCCAGTTTCTGAGATCAAGAATTGCCAAAGATCCAGAAAAAAAGAAGGCCTTTGTTTTTGGCCTTGGAACACCTGTTGTCATAGAGTTAGCCCCAGAGGCTCAGGGTTTTACTTTTACCTTTTCACGGTTCAAAAACCAAACAGGGATGTAAGACCTATCCTAGATCTGAAAAGCCTGAATCAGTTTTTGAACACCTGATCCTTTCACATGGAGTCTGTCTGTTCAGTTGTCTCCACCCTACATGTGCCAATATTTCCCGCTCACCAAAGATTTATAAGGTTTGCGGTGGATCAGTGACACTCATTTTTTGGCACTTCCTTTCGGGCTGGCTCGAGTATTCACGAAAATACTTGCCCTGGCCCTAGCAAGGCTGAGGGCACCGGCATTGTAGTAACAGCCTATCTGGACGATCTGTTGCTCATAGATCAGTCTGCTGCACGCTTGAGCCACAATGTGCACAGCACAGTGGAGTATTTAGAGTACCTCAATCTGGAAAAGTCCTCCATACAGCCTCAAAGAAGGCTGGAGTATTTGGGCATGATTATAGACACATCCCAAAGCAAGGTATTACTTCCCAAGCCAAAGGGAAAAGCCATAGGAGACTTGGTCCGAGTGATAAAGGCAAAAAGAAGGCCTTCCATCCGTCTATGCAAGTTATTGGGAAAGATGGTAGACTCATTTGAGACTGTTCCTTACGCCCAGTTTCACTCAAGGACGTTACAAGACATAATTCTGTCCGCTTGGAACAAAGATGTTCAGGCCCTGGACCTTCCTATGATCTTATCTCCAAAGGTTCACCAGAGCCTAAATTGGTGGTTGCTCCCCCAAAATCTGTCAAAAGGAAAATCCTTTACTCCGGTTAACTGGAAATTGGTAACCACAGACGCCTGCCTTCTTGGCTGGGGGGCAGTTCTAGAAGAAGCATCTGCCATGGAGAAGTGGTCCGGAGCCGAAAAGTTCCTACCCATCAACATTCTGAAGATTCGGGCAATTCATCTGGCCCTCAGAATCTGGTCTTACAGACTGCATGGATGTCCTGTTCGGATACAGTTCTGACAATGCTACGGCTGTGGCCTATATCAATCACCAAGGGGGCGCCATAAGTCTGGATGCTCAAAGAGAGCCGAATCACATCTTGTCCTGGGCAGAAAGGCATATTCCTTGCCTGTCTGCAGTCTTCATTCCAGTGGTAGAAAATTGGCAAGCGGATTTTTTAAGCTGCCAGCAGTTGAGTCAGTGTTTCACCTTTACTTCATTTGGATACTCTTGAGTTGGATTTCTGTATTCACCAGTTAATGAACTTTTTATTCACATGGACACTTCTTTTGGACACTTCTTTTTTCTAACATTTCTTTATTAGCTTATTCTAGTTTTTTGCGCTGCACTGTTTTCACTTTATCCTAGGAAGTATGCCATTAATAGGATTCTTGCCAAATCTCGGCCTTGTCGGTATTCTTTCACAAACTGCTTGCCTTTGTTCGGGGAGCACTACGCATGAATCCGCCGGTTAAGTCCCCTGTGTGCCCATGGGATTTGAATTTGGTATTGTCTGTTTTACAGAATTTACCCTTTGAACCCTTACACCATGCTTCTTTAAGTCTTTTGACAAAGAAACAGTTTTTTTTTTCTCGTAGCCATATCCTCAGCAAGGAGGGTATCGGAGTTGGTGGCTCTTAATGTAAAGAACTGTATATGATTTTTCATGATGATAGGGTGGTGCTGCGTCCTCACCTGACTTTCTTACCTAAGGTGGTTTCAGGATTTCACCTGAATCAAGATAAAGTCCTACCGTCTTTTTTTCCAGATCCACAGTCTGCGAGGAAGAGAGTCTGCACTCTCTAGATGTTGTAAGAGCTGTAAAAGTTTATCTGCAAGCTACAGCTCAGATATGAAAGACTGATTGTCTGTTTATTCTGCCACAGGGCCCAAGAAAGAGTCAGGCAGTGTTGAAATTTACTATTGCATGTTGGATTCGACAAGCCATTATTCAGGCCTATGGTTTAGAAAAGAAGATTCCTTCTTTTCAGGTAAAAGCGCACTCAACTAGAGCAGTTGGTACTTCGTGGGCAGTGCATCACCAAGCCTCCATGCTCAGATCTGTAAGGCTGCTACTTGGTCTTCGGTCCATACATTTACTTAGTTCTACCAGGTATATGTGAGAGGGTACGAGGATACCGCCTTCTAGCGTAGTGTACTGCAGGCAGCAGTATAGATCCTCTGGCCCGATGGGGGTCTTATTTCTGATCTGTGTCTCCCTCCCCTCAATTTTAGCATTGCTATGGGACATCCCATTAAGTAATTAAGGCTCTGTGTCCCATGATGTATGAGCAAGAAAATAGCATTTTTCAATACAGCTTACCTGTAAAATCCTTTTCTTGGGAATACATCACTGGACACAGTACTCCCGCCCCTCTTCGGAGTTAAATGTGGGACACTTATTGCTTTTCTACAAAACTGAGGTACTGGGTTTACCAGTGTCCAATCACCTGTGGTGGCTACATAACCCATTAAGTAATTAAAGCAGGGGTGTCAAACTGGCGGCCCTCCAGCTGTTCCGAAACTACAAGTCCCATCATGCCTCTGCCTGTGGGAGTCATGCCTGTAACTGTTAGCCTTGCAATGCCTCATGGGACTTGTAGTTTTGCAACAGCTGGAGGGCCGCCAGTTTGACACCCCTGAATTAAAGGGTTTGTAAAGGATTTTTTTTATCCTAATAGCTTCCTTTACCTTAATGCAGTACTGTTTTCATGTCCTCATTGTTCGTTTTTTTGCTCTCAAGTTGCTGTAATTCTTCTCTGATCTCCACACTTCCTGGTTGTCTGTTTCCTGATGACCACAGTACTGGGAGCTTTCTCTCTGTGGTCACTAACTTCAATGAGGTGTGATTACTGTGTGTCTAGTTTCTAGTTTTGTTTTCCAAACCATCACTGCTCTATGGCTCTGTATGCTCTGTATAGCACAGAGGCAGGAAATAACATGCAAAAACGAAACTAGATGCAAAAACGAAACTAGAAACTACAGGTACATTATATGATTGATTTTTATCTATTTTTAATCGTTTTTAAAAGGAATCAGTTAACTATTATGTCTCTATACCCTGTAAAACATTCCTTTACAACTCCTTTAAGGCTCTGTGTCCCGTGATGTATTCCCAAGAAAATAATTTTACAGGTAAGCTGTATTAAAAAATCCTATTATTTCATGTTCATAATAGATTTATGGTGCATGAAGTTACTGTATAAAAAAAGCAGTCCATTCAATAGTGATTTTTCAGTAAAAAACAATGGGGCAGATTCACATAGAAATGGATTATCGTAGCGTATCAGAAATACACTACGCCGCCGTTTTTTACCTGGCTCTACGTGGAATTCAGGTAGATTTTGTCCAGTAAACGACGGCGGCGTAGTGTATTTCTCCCGTCGCAATCCATATAGACGAGTAGGGGGCGCGAATCATTTAAATTAGGCGCGTTCTCGCGGCGATCGATCTGCGCATGCTCCGTTCGCAAATTTCCCGCCGTGCATTGCGCGAAATCACGTTGTGACGTCATTCGTTGTTTAGGTAGCGTCGTTTACGGGCAATCCTAGTCCCGAACGAGTTACGTAAACAAAAAATTAAATTAATTCGAAGCGGGAACGACGGCCATACTTAACATGGGCTACGTAACGTTAGAGCAGCAAAAAGCTGCTCTAACATTACGTACACAAAAATAGACGAAAGTGATTGCGACGACCACTCGTATCTTCGGGAATCGCCGTAAAAAAACATTTGCATATCCCGACGCATCAAAACGACGCAAACTCCTCCCAGCGGCCGCAAATAGATGGCAGCGTGGATCCGAAGGCTTACGAAGACGTAAGCCTCTCGGATCGAAGCCCGAAGCCGCCGTATCATGGTTTGAGGATTCAAACTAGTGATACGGCGCGCAAAATTTGAAATTACTCCTGTCTAACACCAGTTAGACAGGCGTAATTGCTCTATGAATCTGGCCCAATGTCTTTGGACTTAAATGTCTTAAAGTATATTATGAGAGACATATCGGCTCTGCCATTGCAGTCCTCTTTCCTAAAATGCTAGATACCTGTCCGAGACTGAGTTTGGTATTTTCCAATCACAGTTCCAGAATAAACATCTTAACAATGAATGTTAGAACTACTTATCTCTGTACTACTTCTGGGTTATTGACTCAGACAGCATTGACATCAGAGCTTTAAAAAGGCATCCAGGGAGCTAGAATTAACCGTTTGCCGACCGGCTCACGCCGATATATGTCGGCAGAACGGCGCGTACAGGCATATTAATGTACCTGTACTTTGTCTTTAAGACGCGGCATTGTGGTTGCAAGTGCGCGCCCGCTGCGAGCTCCGTGAGTGTGATCATGGATCCCGTGGAGATACCTACAATCTTCTCACGGAGAGGATAAACGGGGAAATGCTAATGTCAACCATTTCTCCATTCTTCCTAGTGACTGGACACTGATCACAGCTCCCTGTAATCGGGAGCAGTAATCAGTATCGTGACACACGTAGCCAAGCCCCCTACAGTTAGAACACATCCCTAGGACACAGTTAACCCCTTCAGCGCCCCCTGCTGGTTAACCCCTTCACTGCCAGTCACATTTACACAGTAATAAGTGCATATTTATAGCACTGATCACTGTGTAAATGTGAATGGTCCCAAAATAGCGGCAAAAGTGTACGATGTCGCAGTAATGAAAATAATTGCTGATTGCCGCCATTACTAGTGAGAAAAAATATATTAATAATTTTTTTTTTTACCACAAAAACGTAGAAGAATATGTATTGGCCTAAACTGAGGAAAACATTTTTTTTATATATTTTTTGTGGGATATTTATTATAGCAAAAAGTAAAAAATATTGCTTTTTTAAAAAAAATTGCCGCACCTTTTTGTTTATAGCGCAAACAATAAAAACCACAGAGGTGATCCAATACCACCAAAAGAAAGCTCTATTTGTGGGAAAAAAAGGACATCAAATTTGTTTGAGAGCCACGTCGCACAACCGCACAATTGTCAGTTAAAGCAACGCAGTGCCAAATCACAAAAAGTGCTCTGGCCTTTGGCCAGCCAAATGGTCCGGGACTGAAGTGGTTAATAAAGGCAGTTTAGTAATGGCAGCTTCTATTTATCCGTAAACTCTTACTTCCATAATATGAATACACCACAAAGGAGATTTTTTTCTGTTCATGTGGGGGATTTGGGTAGTTCCATCCAACTTTTTATGTCCAAACATCTCTAATTGCATTTTCAATAATTTAAAATTAACAGAATTTCGACAGGGAAAGCAGTACCTCCTCATTATGGTAACAGTAGGTATGCAAACCCAGGAAAGCACAGAGCTCTCGTCATTCCACTCTCCATTATATACCAAAAATGTAAATATCGGTTTTAAGTGATATTGACCCTTTACTTTGCAAAGTGCAGTAATTAATAGCAATCAGCTGGAATTTATTGTTCACTGATCCTACCAAAATGAATAGAAATTTTACGCATGAACACTGCAAGTGCTTTTTATAGTGTAACCTAGCTTTGTTAAAAAAGCAACAAAAACACAATGTTTTTTGTTGCCATCCAAGCTATTTTTAA
This sequence comes from Rana kukunoris, assembly GCA_029574335.1. Classification (NCBI taxonomy): domain Eukaryota; kingdom Metazoa; phylum Chordata; class Amphibia; order Anura; family Ranidae; genus Rana; species Rana kukunoris. The sequence goes on from JAJQKJ010000558.1 coordinate 176,424, forward strand.
ACTCAAAGGGCCAGATTCAGGTAGGAGAGCGGATCTTTATTCTGGAGAAACGTTCGTCATTTACGTTACTCCGCCGAAACTTTAGGAGCAAGTACTGTATTCACAAAGCACTTGCTCTTAAAGTTGCGGCGGTGTAGCGAAAATGACCCGGCGGAATTCAAATTGGGCGGGTAGGAGGCGTGTATTATTTAAACTAGGCGCGATCCCGCGGCGAACGTGCTGCGCATGCGTTGACTGTCAGTGCGCATGCTCCAAATTCTGTCAGTGAACGTCAATGACGTCAATCCCCATTCACGGACATTTTACGCAAACGACGTTAAACTTTTTTAATTTGACGCGATCACGACGGCCATACTTAACATAGGATACTCCACCTAGGGGGCATGTTTTTCTTTACGCCGCGTATCGCTTACGGAAACGTCGGAAAGTCACTGCGTCGGGCCCGCGTACGATCGTGAATTGCCGTCTCTCGCTGATTTACATATTCTCGGCGTAAATCAGCGGGAACGCCCCGAGCGCCCATTTTAAAATTGCAGTTCCGATACGACGGTGAAATACAATTACGCCACTCGTATATGAACTCAATCCCGGCGTATCTTGTTTTCTGCATACAGAAAACAGATAAGCCGGCTCAAAGTGTGAGTTATGCTGGCGAATCACTGATACTCCAGCGTAACTCTACCTGAATCTGGCCCATAGTTTCTATGATTTTCTATAACTTTCAAAGTAAAGTTTGGATTTGTGCTGCCTAAAATTCTATTTCCCTTCTATTACAACAAGCTAATTTTTTCTGTCCAATAACTATGCTCAGAACTTGAGGCCAAATAGGGTTATAGTAAGATAAAACAGAGAAGAGCAAGAGGTCACAGGCCTTAGGGTTTTAACAGTGTCAGGTAGTGGAATGACCATATAAACAATCAATACAAACCAATAAAAAAATAGAACATTTTTATTACAAAAATGTAAAATGATATAATGAGACAATACATATTCAGAGAGACGACTACTTAATCCTAAACAGGTACATAAGGAGCCAATACTCTCGACATGTTACGCTTCGGATGGAGCTTCTTCAGGAGATGATTGAATGGTGTTTATTATGTACTAGAAGTAAAGACTAATATGAGTGCTTATGTAAATACTTGAAAAACACATAAGTGGGCGCATGCGCGGGCTCTAGTAGAGCGCACATGCCTGTCTAGAGCTCTGCTTCACGGGACAGAGAGCCCCATACCGGGCCACCGAAGCATAAATATCAGCACCATAGCTGCTGGAAGGTGAGGGGACCACAAAAACCTAATAATGGTGTTGGGGGGTACTAGAAACAGGTCCAAAACAAACCCCTCATGCGGCACTCAGCTGAGTGGAAGCACTGCTAGGAAAGCACAGCTCACCTCAGAGCAGCCCCCTCAGGGAAGCAAAAGAAACAAACGGCAGCTAAAGCCGCTAAACCTGACAAATCAATGGCTTCACTCACTAATAATACCTCAGACAGTGAGGAAGAAGAGACTAATATTTCTTCAGAGGGACAAGGGTGACAGCGAGGTCCCCTCAGGACTGCTCAAACAGTTTGAAAAGATGCTCCGCAGAGCACTTAAACAGACCTCAGAGCAAATCACCTCAAGTCTCACCAAAGAAATAAGGGAAGTGGGATGCCGTACAGATGCCCTGGAAACCAATGTAGAGGAGATTGAAGTCTTCACACAGGACTGTATATCAGAGATAGAAGCTCTTAAAGAAGAAAACTTCACTTTACAGAATAGATTAGAAGATTTCGAAAACCGGGAAAGGAGGTCAAACCTAAGGTTCAGGGGCATACCAGAGTCTGTAGTAGACCTTCAATCCACCATCTTAGCCCTTTGTCAAGAGTTACTCCCAGGTATTCCTGTTGAATGCCTGGAAATGGACAGAATCCACAGGGCTCTTACCCCTAAAAAAACAGATGGTCCTCCCAGGGACATAGTGGCCAAGTTCCACTACTATAAGTCTAAAGAGCAAATCCTGATGGCAGCAAGGGAAAAAAAAAACTTGTCATTCCAAGGCTACAACTATCAAATTTTCGCTGACATCTCACAATTGACCATCACAAAAAGGAGAGCCATGAAACCCCTCCTAATTGAGTTGCAGCAACGCAACATAAAATACCAATCAATGGGGTTTCCCCTTCTCCCTCCGCTTTACACTGCAAGGAACGAAAATAATATGTAGATCCCCGGATCAACTGCACCAAGCTCTGATTGATTTCAAAAATATTTGAACAACCACCTGCTTCTTCTACCGCACGCAGAAGACAACCTTCGTCCCCCTCCAGCAACCGTGCAACTCAGCAGGACCCAAACGATGATATTCGCCAATCAAGCAAGTGTAGCAGACTCACCCCACATCCCCCTGAACGAGATGACTCAATGGACTGAGTTCCCACCACCTCTAACTGACAACCTTTTCTTTTCCATTCCAGGTTGGACCTTAGGTCATCAACATTCGCAAAGTCTATATTCTTCTTGACTGCCCTTTTTCCCCACCATTGTTGAAATCTGTTCTTCCCCAACTAGATGCTTTGAGGCTACCGCACTACATCCCACATCCCCCCATTCTACATAGAAACCCATTCCACTCAGCCTTCTTTCTTACCTGTAACAATGTACCCCATATTACACTATTACTGGAGACTTGGGTAAACTCCAAGTGAACCATCACAAACCACACTAACTGTCTCAACTGCTCTGGCAAGAACTTACACCCACCCACCTCAACCCTTCTCTCACACACTTCAATACATTAGCTCTCTTGGCACTCCCCCTCATTTTATCTTAATCCTTTCATTCCATTGGGAGACCCAACAGAGTGACCCATACACATCACCACGCCAAATGCTCAGGTAACCAACACCTTCCTTTATCACCCTCCCTATATCTATCCTCCTCGCCCCGCCATAGAATAACTCTCCTTGCTCTGAACATCACAAATCCCAAATAGGTAATGATTGACACACCTTGGTATGGAATATCCCCTCTCTCCCCCCTTCCAGCATTTAACACAATTAATAGAGCACACTCTCCCAAATTTTCCCACCCCTTCTTTCACACATTACAGAATACGGCGTCCGGTCCTGTGGGAAAACATGTGCTCCCCCTCAGATCCCCATTTTAATATGTGGGGACCTGACGAAGACCCCCTTTTCCTAGGCGGGAACCTAATTCCCCAGCCTAGGAGGTACTCTGAATATCTACTTAATGAATTGCTACACCATAATTCTCTAACCCATGTTGTTTTTTCTTTTCCTACTGTGTTCTCCTTCCCAGGTACCTTCCCAACCTCTCTCCCCACCCCGTCTGTATGGAGTGGTCCAGACATCAGCTGCACGTGGAATCACGGTAAGGCAAAAACCTTGGTTTGGCTACCATGGCACCTCTGAACCTATTATCACTCAATGTACAAGGCATGAAAATACCACAGAAGCGATCCAAAGCATTTAGGCTTTTCCAATCAAAAAGGGCTCATATAGTATGCTTACAGGAAACACATTTCACCCCAAACACAACCCCTAAATATTTCCACTCAGCCTACCCACAAATATACACTGCATCAGCCCCAGTAAAGAAGAGAGATACTCTTATAGCTATCCATCGCTCTACCCCATTTACTTTGAGCTCAGAACTTAAAGACCCAGAGGGGAGATACCTGATTCTAACGGGTTATATCCTGGACACAGCAGTCACGATAGTTTTATATTACGCCCCCAACCTTAACCCATTGCCATTCATGTCCCACCTCCTTTAAACCATTAACTCTCACAAATCAGGGTCCCTTCTAATATGCGGAGACTCCAATCAAGTTCTCCTCCCATTCCTAGACAGGTCGCCTTATGTCCAACAGAAACAACAACCCAAATGGAATCTCCCCAACCTTCTCACAAAATACAATCTTGTAGACTCTTGGAGAGAAATGAACCCCACTAGACGTAATTATACATACTTTTCTAATCCACATCAGTCATTTAGCAGAATAGTTCACGTATTCCTAACAATCGGAATGCTACCCGAAGTTCTCACCTCAAACATAATACCCATTCCATGGTCAGACCATAACGCTATTCTCACGTCTATAGCATCTACTATCCCCAAAAAACATGACCACTCCTGGTACATGCCAGAAATTTTACTCAACCATCCCTCCCACAGTTTAGCAATCGAACAATCGTCATAATACCAGCCCGGACATATCGGCTCTCACACTATGGGAAGCTCACAAACCGGTCCTAAGGGGGGCCTTCCAAAGACAAATATGGATCCTCAAAAAAGAAAGAATTCAAATGGCAACAAAGCTGGAAACGGAATTTAACTTAGCCTACATGGACTTCCAAAACAATTACTCGCCTAGAACCAAAGACCGACTGGACAAAGCCCGCCTTGAATACGACTTATTTCTCACTGAGTCAGCCAACAAACACTTAAATAGATCCAAGCACACTTTCTATAAATCTGCCAACAAACCGGGGGCATACTTAGCGAGATCACTCAACTCAATTAATAAATCCTATTCCCCTGTAAAATTGAAATTGGCAAATAGCGTCTTATCCAGTAACCCCCTAAAAATTGTACAAAAATTCAGCACCCACCTGAAAAAGTTATACTCGGAAACAAACACATTTAGCGAACAGGACGCAGACCTCTTCTTTTCAGACCTCCACCTACCACAAATGTCTGACCCCCAAAGATCGCAGTTAGAATCACCAGTCTCACAAAAAGATGTAAGTGACGCGATAAAAGACCTCAAATTGAATAAAAGACCAGGCCCTGACGGCTTCGCAGCTAAATATTACAAGACATATGCAGAGCTTCTTTCACCAAGATTAGCCGATGCATTCAATGACCTGCTAATGCAGAAGTCATTCCGTCAAAAGTCGCTCCTCGCCACAGTCTGCATGATCCCGAAACCTCAAGCCAACAACACCCTGTGTGAAAACTTTCGCCCCATCTCAATGCTGAACATAGACATAAAAATTTTAGGAAAAGTCTTGGTGACCCGCCTAAACAAAACAATTGGGTCCCTGATCCACCACGATCAGGTAGGCTTCATTCCCAACTGTCAGGCAGGGGACAACATTAGGAGGGCAAGCTTGTTGGCACATTTCACGAAAAAAAGAGGTATCCCAGCATGCTTCCTCTCTCTGGATATAAAACAGGCGTTCGATTCTGTATCCTGGTCCTACCTAAATTATGCATTACAAAAGTGGGGCTTCGGTCCCAATTTCGTGACTTGGATAAGGAAATTATATGATAATCCAAAGGCCTCTGTCAAGTATGCAGGATACAGATCGGACTAATTTTCCATTGAGAGGGGCACAAGGCAGGGTTGCCCGCTTTCCCCGCTCTTATTTGCCCTCCTGATAGAACCTCTCGCGCAAAAAATCAGGCTGGACCCCAAAATCCTAGGCTTAGAAGTAGGCGGCCATAAACACAAACTATTCCTGTTCGCGGATGACAACCTACTCTTTCTCGCATCTCCCCAGGTAACGGGCCCAAATTTAACGTCTTTACTAAAACAATTTGCGTCTTTTTCAGGTCTGGTTATAAATCCCCAAAAATGCGTAGCCCTCAACGTATCCCTCCCACACACAGAACTAATTGCAGCTAAATCCGGCCTTCCATTCCAATGGTCAGACAAAAGTATCCCGTACTTAGGAATCCACCTCACAGCCTCCTATTCAGATGCTTTTTCATCCAACTACCCATCCCTTTTAAAACAAATTTCAAACTTCCTAAACTCCTGGGCCCATTTACCTTTGTCGTAGATCGGCAAAATTAATGCAACCAAAATGTCAATACTACCTAAACTCCTCTACTTCTTCAGAGTACTCCCTGTCCCAGTCCCTCCCTATTATCTATGGTTGATACAGAAAAGAGTTTCCAACTTCATATGGGGATCCACCAGACCAAGGATCAAACACCAAATCCTACATCTCCCCAAAACAAAGGGTGGATTGGGGCTACCCAATCTCGCAAATTATTATAGAGCAGCACAATTAACCGATCTAGTGAAATACCACGCCACTCGTGACCCTCCCCTCTGGGTATCTATCGAAGCGGTGGACTGTGACCCCAATTCAATTTCCAACATATTATGGATCCCCCCCAAAATGCGCAAACTTATCCACAACCCTATCATTAAGCACTCTCTCTCCCTATGGGATAAATCGAAAACCAAAAACAAGCTCCAATCCCCATATATCCCACTCTTATCCTTCCACAAAAACCCGACATTTTACCCAGCTTGGGTATACCCCAACTCATTCAAAGAATGGGCCAAGAAGGGTTGCACAAATTTACACAAGCTAATGGACTCATGGACATTTAAATCCTTCCCCAACATTTGTAATACCTATGACATACCACAATCGGAACTATTCAGATTCCTACAAATAAAGAACTTCTTCAAACCATATGTCGATTCCGCACCTCACCCTCCTCGCTTAACTGCCTTTGAAAAACTTTGTATAAATGATCCCCCCACCAGGGGCAGGATCTCGATAATATACTCTGTTACTGCTCAACTCCGCACCAGAAAAACTTCCCTACGTAAGCAAGTGGGAAAAAGACCTGGATCTAGAACTAGAAACATCAGAATGGAATCAAATTTGGAGCAACACGAAATCAGCGTCTTTAATGTAATAGCAAGTGAAACTAACTATAAGGTACTTACAAGGTGGTATCTAGTTCCTACCAGAATTGCGAAATTTGTACCAAGCTACCCTGCTCAATCTTTCAGGGGTTGCTCTTCCCCAGGAACATTCTTTCACGTCTGGTGGTCATGCCCTGCAGCATATTCATTCTGGTCAGAAATGTTTAAAATAATAAGCCATCTCTTGGGTATCAATGTCCCAATTGATCCTAAATTGGCATTGTTGAATCTGAAACCAGAAAATATCCCACACAAACAATTTAAACTAATTCTACAGCTTACCACAGCTGCGAAGCAAACACTGGCCAAAGCTTGGAAATCCCCCAACATACCTCTCAATGAGGTAATAAACAGAATGAATGTGGCATCGACACACGCTAAAATTATGGCAACATGGAAACCTTGGTTGGATTATGTTGTACCCAGTGTAAATACTGATGCTGTTATATTGCCATGGTAGCCCAGCAATCTTAACAAATCTTAACAAAATTCCACTTACAGTAACAACAGGCAATGAGAACCGGACCACTCCTGCAGACACCCCTCCCGCCCCCCCTTTTTTTCTCCCTCCCCCTCCCGCCCCCCCTTGTTTGGATGACAGTTTGGAAAGATATTGTTACTAATGTTATTAACTTCACTTTATGAGTAGGTTTTGCTGAATCTCTTAGATCTACGTAGTAGCACATCTGATTGATATACTAACCCAGCCACCCCTAGGGCTTCTCATGATAAACTAGGTATTCTATAAAAGATCAGGTACAAACAGTCCTATGGGCTCCTACACGTACGTACACTTTTATGGATCATTTGTATTGAACGTTCCTCCAGATGTGCAATGTTCTTGATTATATGTTATAAACTTACTCTGTAACATACCTACTTTCTGATCTTGTACAAACCATAATCTTCTCAATAAAGACATTTTGACAAGGAAAAACATATAAGTGTAGTTTTAATTTACAAAGAAAAAATTCAATGAAAGGAATTATGGACCACCGCACACCTTAAAAACAATGGGCCAGATTCACGTACTTAGGCGCATTTTTTGACTGGCGTAGCGCATCTCCTTTACGTTAGACTGCCGCAATGTAGCGGCGTAATCACCGTATTCTCGATTGATTTGCGCAGAAATTAGCGCCTGTGCAACGTAATTTCAGAGGCGTAAGGCGGAGTAATTCAAATTGGGAAGGACGTGGGCGTGTTACATTGAAATGAGCCGTGACCCCATGCAAATGAAGGGCCGGCCGGCTCGCGCATGCGCGCATTAAGCAGACCATGGTCAGAACCTCTGTGCGCATGCTCACAACTCGGGAACGGCGCAATCAGTGAAATTGGAAGTGGACCCGGGCAACTTTGTGAACCCTCCCTATACAGCAAGGTGCTTTTGTTCTGTTGTTTGTTGCGTTGTGACTTGTCTTTGTTATATTTGTTGACTGTTTGATCTAGTGTTTTGTTGAAGATATTTGAAAGTGTTTTTTGGTGACTGTTTGTGAGACTTTTTGGTTGACAGATTTTTGTTTGTTTGTTTTGTTGCTTGATTCTTCCTGCTTGTTTTTGTGAGTGATTTTTGCTGATTGTTCGGGAGAGAGTTTTTTGTATGAGTATGACTGAGAGGAAGAGGAAGTTGAATTTTACTTTGGGGGAGAAACAAATAATTGCCCGGGCCATTACCCAATATAGGCGTTTCCTCCACGGCCCGGAGAGTTCCAACACCAGGGGCACAGGAGGGGGTCCACCATGCCCTGTTAGGCTGACAGCGGAGGAGCGTGCGGTGGCCCACACCTTTCATAGACAACAGGTGGAGGGCCTGCCTGGCTATGACTCCAGTCATGAAGGCGTGATGCCAGGTAAGGTTTTTTTGCCCTATCAGGTGTGTAGCATGTGGGGGGGGTGAAAGGGAATATGTGGCAAGTGTGTGGATCCTCCAACCTGTGAATGTTTTGTGTCATCCACAGATGTGCAGGAGGGTGCTGGGCCATCTGGGCTGACCGCACCATCCCAGGGACAACAGCCTGATGAGGACCCCCAGACAATGCCGGAGTCCTCGGAGGAGGTTGAAGAGGGGGAGTTTGAGGAGGAGGAGGATGTCATGTCAGCCAGTGGATTGCTGTTTTTGGAGGAGTCTTCCTCTCTGGCTGGCAGCAGCCAGCCCTTCATAAGGGCTAGCCCCTCCCACTCCTCCCCAACAGGGCTCCTCTCCCAAGGGCCTTCCCTTCTCCCCGGCCCCAAGCCTCAGCTGGAGGTAGGAAGTCATCCCAGAAGACCAGGGGGATGGCCGAGGTTCTGCCCGCCAATCTGAGAAGGGACCAGGCCCTTCAGACCCGCCATCTGGGACAGGTCAGCCAGACTTTGGGGCGGATGGAGGAGAGCCTGTCCTCCATAAAGGATACGCTTGGGGACCTGGACTGCCACTCCCGGGCTCTTACAAACTGCCTAAACATACTGCAGACTACAACAGCAGACGTTGGACAGGATGTGAGGGCCCTCACCCAGGCTTTCCAGGCCAACACGGCAACACTAGGTGCTGGCCTGAACAGAATTGCCGTGGCCTTGGAGGGCAGGCCGCCAGGTGGGCAGAGACCAGGGGCTGCTCCTCCTTCCCCGGATTACCCCCCCCTCCCCATGAGTCTCCCCTGAGGAGCCGGGGCCGTGGCCGTGGGCGCCCCAGATGTGGCTTACGCTAGCAACATTAATTTGTTTCCCCCCCCTTTTTTTTGGGCATTTTTTTTTTTGGGAATGTTTTTGGAATGTGGGGGTGATATTCCTGCCGGAAAAGGGATGTCACCCTCAGTTTTGGTGGAGTAGGGTTCCCCAGGACCAGGGAGAAGTGATCCCCAGGTCCGTGTGAATGGTGTATGAATGAATGAAAACTTGTATAGCGCAGCACATGCGAACTTAATCGCCTCTGGGCGCTTGTTGTTCCTGTCTCCTTTGATATCAAAAGAGATGAGTCTTGATCTTTCTCCTGAAAGCTAGGTGGTTCTCCTCAACCGAATGCTGGTTGGTAAAGCGTTCCATAGTCTGGGACCTTGGACCGCGAATCTTCTATCTCCTTTGGACTTATAGTCGGCTCTCGGTATCTGGAGCAGATTTTGATTAGTGGATCGCAGAATGCGATTGGGATTATGACCTTTTATTTTTTCACATAGATACTGGGGAGCATACATCTATGCGTTAGACAGAGTGCTTTAAAAGTGATTCTGTCTTTTACTGGCAGCCAGTGAAGGGATCTCAGTGAAGGTGAGATTGATTCCCAGGGTTTCTTCCCAGTCACAAGTCTGGCGGCCGTGTTCTGAACGACTTGCAGACGAGCGATTTGGTACTTGGGGAGTCCAAGGTAAAGGGCATTTGCATAGTCCAGTCTGGAGTTTACAATAGCTCCTACCACGACCGCAATGTCTTTCTTGGGAATAAAAGGAGTAAGTCTGCGTAGTAGGTGCAGCAGATGGTGAGATCCGCTAACTACTGACCCTATTTGTGCGTCCATAGTCATGTAGGAGTCAAAGATGACCCTGAGACTTTTGACTTTGGCGCTAGGGGTGATGATTTTGCCCAGAATGGGCGGGGGTGCCCAAGTTGTTGCAGATTGATTCTTACGCTTGGCGTGAAACAGGAGAAGTTCTGTTTTCGCTCCGTTGAGTTTAAGATAACTCTTTGTCATCCAGTTCTCTATCATAGAGAGGCATGTCTCTAGCTTGAGGTGGTGATCCTTTTTATTGCAAATGCAGAAATACAGTTGCGTGTCGTCTGCATATGAGTGATACAGCAGTTTTTGACTGCTGATGATTTCAAAAAGAGGACGAAGATAGATGTTGAATAGTATCGGTGACAGGGGGGAGCCTTGAGGGACTCCGCACGATAATGTGCGTTTCTCAGAAGTGAAAGCGCCCAACTTCACTATTTGCGGACGAGGAGAACCAAGATAAATCGCCTTCTGCGACTCTGGCTACTTCAGCTAGCCGAGTCACTAACAGCTTGTGGTCTACAGTGTCGAAGGCTGCGCTTAGGTCCAACAGAACCAGAAGACAAGATTCTCCTTCATCTGCGGCCTCAAGAGCGTCGTCCCATATTTTGAGCAATGCTGTTTCCGTCCCATGTCCAGGGCGGAAGCCTAATTGAAATGGATCAAGTAGGTTGTGGGTATCTAGATGCTGTTGCAGCTGTTGTACCACTACTTTCTCCATTACCTTAGAGAGAGTGTTTAGGCCTGTTAGTGGGTCCTTGGGGTCCAAGGTGGGTTTCTTCAGGATGGGTCGAATTATGCCCTCTTTCAATTGGGAGGGCACTATGCCCTCCCTGAAAGATTGGTTAATAAACTGCGTGATCGGAGGTGCCAGGATGTCGGCGCATTCCTTCAGCAGTTTAGTAGGGATGATATCATTCGGCGCTGTGCTATTACGCAAAGTACCAATGATAATTTTTGTGGCCTGGATGGAGATTGGTTCCAGTGTGAACTTACCTGATTCTGGTGAATTACTGAAGGTGTTGTATAAATAAGTATGGGGGGGGCTGCGGGGGGTATTGCTTTGCTGAATGCTTTGCCGGATTCCCTCGATTTTATTAATGAAGTAATCCGATAATTCATCGCAAAATTCTTGGGTATCCAAGTTAGGGGCTTCAAGACAGCCTGGATTCATGGTCTGAGTGACCAGTTTGAAAAGTTTGCGGGGGCGATTCAGGGCGCTGTTGATTGCCTCAGAAATTTTTTTTTTCTTGGCTTTGAAAATTTCTTTGTGGTATTTTCTTGTTGTTGCCTTGTTGGTGGAGAGGTTCTCATCTGAAGAGCTTCTTTTCCAAGCAGCTTCTGCTCTTCTGCGCTCTTGCTTCAATAACGCCAGTTGGTTGTTGAACCAACCAGAGTTATTTTTCCGGATGCAGGTTTTTATGCTTCGGTGCTATTAAGTCAGCTGACTGTAATAGGGCTGCGTTTATGGCATCCAGTGTTTCTTCAGCCGTTTGGTGCGGTTGAATTGTTTTTATTTTTTGCCTTAACGTAGTTTTGAAGAGTTCCGAGTGGAGCTTCTTCTGACATCTAGTCCAGTGTGTTGACACTGGCTTTGATGTTTTGGTTAAGGGGGGGCTTTTGGAAATAATACATTTTGATTGCATGGTGATCTGTCCATGGCAATGATTCATTTTTCAAAATTTTTATTTCCAGATTTTGTCTGAAAATAAGATCGAGCGTATGACCTGAAGCATGTGTGGCCCACATACTAGTTGCTGAAGCCCTAATCCTTCCAGGTGGTCAATACAGGCGTCAGCAACGGGGTCTTGTGAGGAGTTGGCCCAGAGGTTGAAGTCCCCGAGTAGCAAAAGGTTTTTGCTGTTGAGGGTATAAGTAGAGATGAAATCCGTCAATGATAGTAAAAGCTGCAATTTTGGCCTGGGTGGCCTGTAGCAGAGTAGAATCTGGACGATCTCCTGGGAGTTTGATTGTAGTTGCAGAGTAAGGGTTTCCATGAATGGAAGAGGGTTTTGAAGGACTGGTTTAGTGATCGCAATATCAGTCTTATGGATCACCGCCAGACCCCCTCCTCTTTGCCCTATTCTGTTTTCAGTTATAATACGGTAGTTTTCTGGCACCCGATCGCCTAGAATGGTGTTACAGTCGGCTGTGAGCCAGCTCTCTGTAATAAAGAGGCAATCTAAATCGTATTGTAGAATGAAATCATAGATTTCTATTTGGTGTTTTACTGCCGATCTTGTGTTGATCAAAGCACATGATATGTGCTTAAGCTGGGGTAAATGGCTGAGATTTTTGATAGTCGATCGTCGATCGATTCTCAAGAGTCGCTCAATTCTTAAGGCTTTTTTGGTGATGGCAGGTAATGTTGCGGCAAATCTCCTCAGACCCCAAATGGTCTCTGCGGAATATTGCACATTAACCATAGTTGCCAAGCACCAGGGGGGGTAGGGGGGGGGGATTTTCAAGGATTAACTGAATCCTCTTATCCTGGCTTGGTCCAGAGGAAGGCAAAAAAAACCCTGGCCCAGCTACGCCAATATGCTATGACAGGGGAAAAAATTCCTTCCTGACCCTTAAGAGGCGATCGGACAAAACCCTGGATCAAGTTCTAATGGTATTGAGAGGGGGAGAGAGTGGGCTGGGTGTATCAAGATGGCCACCGATCTGGCAACAGAATCCAGGCTTGAGGCTATCTGATTAAACAAAATTATTGCTGTTGGGGAGGATTGAATAGCCAGGGGACAAAGGTGCTCATTCAGGGGTAGGGGGGGCTTTTCTGGGCCCCTTTTGGCAGTTTATGAGGGTTACTGGGGGGGGGGACGGCGCGCCGCTAGGCCGCGGATGAAGCCGTGGCCTTTCCTGGATCGCGGCTGCCGCGATTCGTTCCAGGCCGGCGCGGATGTCAGAAAAAACGCACGAAAGGCGGTTTTTAAGACAGGAGAGGTGGCAGGAGGGGAGCCCTAAGTAAGGGTGGTGGTGTAGGGGTAATAGGAGAGGGGGTAAGGAGTCTGTCCGGGCGAGAAGATGCACGGCTTATCCTTAAAAGGACCGCCGCAATCTACCCTCCGGATGGAGGGCAGGAAGATGGGCGGTTAAGGGGTAAAGCCCCAGGGCTTACCTGTGAGGGAAGGAGCCTGTGAGGGGGGCAGGAGATGGTCTGCTGGAGGCCGAGGGGAGAGAGGCAGATGGTTGGATCCCGAAATCGGTGGTGTATGAATGTACAGTGACATAATTGGAGCAGTGGCGTGGCGTTGCTGCTCACAAGTCCAGCATGATGGGCTTGTGCTAATCCAATTAGATGAGGATGTGATGTGTCTGTGCTAGGGACCACTGTGGTGTGCATGCATGCATTCTCATTGTGCCATGATTAATGTGTGTGTTTAACGTGCAAAGATGCCTAATGTGAGCTGTCTCCTGGCTGCTTTTCCCTCAGAAGACGGGGTAACCTCGGTTAGGGGGGGATTGTCTGGTTCAGGGGTCAGGTCATCACGTATGTCAATCTGCAGGCCCTTTCTCACTGCGAAGTTGTGCAGCAGGCAACATGCACCGATGATCTGGCACACAAAGTTTGGGGAATACAACAGGGTCCCCCCAGACTTATCCAGGCATCGGAAACGTGACTTCAGGAGGCCAAAGCTGCGCTCCACCACTGCACATGTTTGGGCGTGGGCTTCATTGTATCTTTCCTCTCCTGGTGTTTGGGGGTTCCGGATAGGAGTCATGAGATGGGGTCCCAGTGCATAGGCAGAGTCACCTGTAAGGGAAAAGACAGGAGGATGTTAGTCATGCATGTGTCCCTTGTGATGTGTGCATCATGGGGGGGGGGGGGACAGTCATGCCTGCCACCCATGTCACTCACCAACCAGCCAGGTGTCCCTATACACGTTCTGTTCGAATTCCATTCGGATGGGGCTCTGATTGTAGATGTAGCTGTCATGGCTGGATCCGGGGTGTTTGGCACGGACGTGCCATATGAGGCCTTGGGCATCGACTATCACCTGTACGTTGATGGAATGCCAATGCTTCCGATTGCGGTATATGTGCTCTGTCTCATGGGGGGGCTGGAGTGCCACATGTGTGCAATCAATGGCGCCCACGGTGCGTGGGAATCTGGCAATTCTGTAGAAATCTGTCATTGCCTTCAGCCGCAGGTCCTCAGTGGTTGTTTGATGATTTGGTTGGCCATGCGTCTGAGGATTGCAGGGACAACCTGGTGCACACATCTGCTCATGGAGGATTGTGACATCCCAGCCACCACTCCACTAGTTCTTTGAAAAGAGCCACTGGGAAAAAAATGGAGTGTTGCCATGACCTTGACCAGTGGCTTGCACTGCATGTGAGCGGTGTGTTGGGCTGTGATGTCCTCCTGCAAGGTTGTGGTTAATTCCAGGATGGCATGACGGTGAATCTGAAGATAGACCTCATAATCACTCATGCCCAAAGAGGTCTATGGGGGTGAGGTATATCCTCTCCCGTGCCGTTCCTCCGTGCCCTCCTCCGTGCCCTCCTCCTTCTTTGCTCCTCTAAAAGTCAGTAGTATAGCTATGAGCAAGGATGTCCCTGGCATGTTGGCATGTGTGGACTGCTCAGCTCCTCACTAACAGTGTTGCTTTCTCTGACATGTAGACGGATTGTATAAATTTTATACAACTTTTATATGGTCTAATTTTTAGACAGGCCGTGCAGCTGTTGCGCACAGCGTGTAGCTTGCGCTGCAACAACGTTCTTTTGTGGATCCCTGTAACTCCCCTCATTAGCATATTTGAATAGCAAATCAATGGTGTGTCTAGCGCAGTTTTGCGCGGACGAATGCGCCTGTCTATTGAAATTACACCGGACAAAAAAAGTAGATTTCTTGCGTATATCGTTTTGGGGATGCGGCGCATCGAAACGCATGCGCAAATTTAGACTTACGCCGCGCATCTCCTGAAACGCCGGCGTAATCGCTCTGTGAATCTATGTCTTTATTCAAATAATGAAAATCAAAAAACAACCAAAATTTGCTGCAGTCAAAAAGGAGTGACAAAAGAACAAAAGCTGACATGTTTTACATCGTGCGATGCTTACGAAATAAGCATCGCACGATGTGCGGCGGTCCAGGATTCCTTTCATCCTATGCATTTTGTGCACAGCCAGCACCCTTTTCGGTTCACTGGGATGGAAGCAAAGGGGATTAACAGTTTTCAGAGCAGTATACATCTCTTCACAAAATTCAATGACATATGATTTAACGTGAAACAAATCAATCCAGAAAAAAGAACATAATAATAGACTATTGCATATGTAGCATATGTGTTAAATTACAAAAGCTGAAAACCATGACCAGAGTCTTACCAGGTAGCGAAAATAGGAGAACTGAATTTGTTTAAAATATACGTATGGTGGAAATGTACGATAAAATACGCCACAAGAAATCCCCCAACAACAATCCCCTGAAAGAAAGGGGTGCCTCAAAAAACCCTGCTAATGAGAAAAAAAGAGTAGGTAAAATATATATTGAATTCCTTGTTAAGGGAATGTATTGTGCATACCACTGGGTAAACAAAGTTACCTTAAGACGTAATGTGTGGGTTGAATCAATATTTGATGTTATATACTCTGTATGATGATTCAAATCGTGAATCCTATCCATACAGCAAAAAACTCAAAGCAGCCAAAGGGTAACTGCAGTGTTATCCACAGTAAAAGTAGCAAATGAGGACCTATAATAACAAAAATGTAAGACCATAAACCATCAAGAAGGGGTCTCTCCAGAAACCACTGCAGCGCAAATTGAAGGTGGATAGAAAAACATACCTATAAGGGCAGCCCAAAGAGTAACTTCCAGAGATGGAGCATAAGCGATGTGAACTCATGCTGCACATGAATGGCAGAAAAATAGCGGCTACAAACGCTGGTTTTAACTCATTCCAGACGCGGCGGTGTCTGACGTCCTTGCCACCTGGTGGACGCTTTCAGAGAATGGAAGCGTGGGAAATGTGTGCCACCAACCCGATGGGAAGGGCAATGGACAATACTGCAGACCAGAAGAGGCTGCAAGAGCCATATTTGTAAATCCCATATGTGCAGAGGGATTAAAGGTCAGCTGGGCTGGAGATGTAAATATGTGGGTAAACACATTAACGATCCCAGGAGACTATAAGGGAGGGAAAAATACACCTATAACCATTGGGAAACGCCGATATGGATAGTACTCCTAAAACAGGGCTGAAAGACACTGAGCTATTGCTTAAATTCATGTCTGATTGCCCAGGGCGTCCGTGCAGGAGTAAGTAGACGACCCAATTTAAAACAGGGGAGGGGGAGAAAAGAAGGATGGAAAAAGGGAGGGTCATATTTAAAAAAGATATATCCCCCACAATAGAAACCAAAACAATGAAGCCGCGTACACACGGCAGAGAACCTCGACGGGCAGAACACATCGTTCCGCCCGTCGAGGTTCTCTGCCGGCCGTCAGATTTGGCGACCCGCCCGTCGGGAATGGCAACCAGCCATTCATCCAGGCGGGCCGTCGAGCAAATAGAGAACATGCTCTCTATTTCTGCTCGACGGCATTCCCGACGGGATGCTCGCCGAGAGCGTACTAACGGCCGAGGTTCTCGCTGGAATGCAGCTTCCAGCGAGGTTCTCGCTGATTTCTAGCGAGAACCTCGGTCGTGTGTACGCCGCCTTATATGATGGTAGAATGAAGGTCAAAGGACACAACAGTAGCGGACATTAAGCAATGTCTCAAAATAGACAAAAATCAAATCTCAATTGGAATAGTTGAAAAAGTATAAATAACAGTCCCTTCTGCCGAAAGATAACTAATCATGGTTATTCAGAACTTAGTTTTGGAAATATATCTGCATTACAAGGCAAAAGATGCAGGAAATACTGCAATACATAGATGAATACCAAAATGAATTGGAATATATCTAATAATCTAATTAGATTTTTTTCTGCTCTTTAACTTTATTACCCTTTTTCTTACTTCTCTTCTCTATTTTTGTCTGTTTTTCTTTCTATTAACTAATATACATGCTTTTCAGTGTATTCCAATTCATTTTGGTATTCATCTATGTGTAGTGCCTGGTTACTTTCCAGAACCAGTGCTAGGTTAAATTTAGAGGGGGTCAGAGAGTTTTGTAACTCGGACCATGTTGATTTGTTCAAATTTGGGCCTCTGTCTCAGCTTTGGCTGTGCTGTGGGCTCATTCTGTCGTTTCTGGGGCTGATCACACCCCAGGTCGGCAGGTGGCAGCAGTGGAGACAAGGATTGGGTGCTCTTACCCAGCAGCCTATCAGGAGGAGTTTGCCTCGCTGTGCATGCTGGGGGAGGGTATTTATGGGACAGACACCATTTTCCTGGGCTTCTCCTTGTGTGGCGCCCGCCTTTAGGGTAGCCACTCCACGCCGCCCCGAAAATGGCCTTCCGGGCTGGGGTGCGCGTGCATCGCAGAGATCCTGGCTTTGGGACCACGTTGGCCCGGAGCAATTGATCTGTCGCTTGGGGACTCAGTAGTCGACTGAGTCCCACCTAAGGAGGTCCTGGGCTGTCCGTCCTGTTGGAGGAAGCTGTACAGTGGAGTGTCTGTCTGAGGAGTACCAAGAGAGGCTGGTGTTCCAATAGGGGCCTGACCATTCATCGGGGACCAGGGGAATCGAACACTGAGAGGCTGGATGTTGGCCACCTGTCAGTCGGTACCCTAATTTAAAACTACCTGAAGGAGATCCAAGTGTCTCCGCTGTTTCAACCACCATATGGAGGGTCTGTGACAGAGACTTATTTTCCCAAGTTCCGAGTGAAATTCTGGCTGCCAGGCTTGTGAGAGAGGCCTGTCCAGGTGCACTACACCCACTCAGGCTGGAGTGGTGAAAAAGAAAGTATTGTTGGAAGCAGGACCGTTTCCCTATTGCTCACACCTGAATCTCCACTTTTGCTAAACATCTATTCTTCAACAGACATTCTGTTACTGCAACTTTCACCAAATACCCCTAGACGGCAGAGGAACATGAGGTAACATGCCACCCGAAACAAACTCCTTCGGGGGTAGTGCTACATATGTATTGCAGTATTTCCTGCATCTTTTGCTTTGTAATGCAGATATATTTTCGAAACTATGTTCTGAATAACCATGATCAGTTATCTTTCGGCAGAAGGGACTGTTAAGCCTCGTACACACGGTCTGACTTTTTGCAAACAAACTTTAAAATTAAAATTAGTTTCATCGGACAAAAACTTTACGTCAACAAAAGTCCGATGGTGCCTAGTCCGACCGTGTGTACAGCAAGCAATCGGACTTTTGTACAAAGTACAAACGCTTATGCCCAGAAGCAAAGACCAGCCGGAAGTGTTTTGTCTGGTAGAACTAGCGCGTTCGTATTTGAAAGAGCACATCCGTGACGTGGCAAGTTCTGAAGTCAAGAAAAGCAGCGCACATTCTTTTCGTCTTTATAATGTGATAATACTAAAAGCTGCTTTGCTGGTGATACTGACGGAGTAAAAACAAATGTCTTTACTTTGGATTAGTGTATTTTGGTTATATGAATCAAACATATTTTTTTTTTTTTAGGGGTCAAGTTAGCACAACCCCATTGCGCAACATGTCTGCAGTCAGTACGTTGAAACGTCTTTTCATTCGTGTTTGTTGCCAAAAAAGTCGGAGCGCGTGTATGCTATGGGTGTGACCGGACAACTCCCTTCAGACAAAAATCCAAGGGAAAGTTTGTTTGATGTCCGATCGTGTGTACGAAGCTTTATTTATACTTTTTCAACTATTCCAATTGAGATTTGATTATTGTATTTTTTGAGACATTGCTTAATGTCCGCTACTGTTGTGTCCTTTGACCTTCATTCTACCAGCATATAATTGTTTTGGTTTCTATTATGGTGGATATGTCCTTTTTAAATGCGACCCTCCCTTTTTCCACCCTTCTTTTCTCCCCCTCCCCTGTTTTTATTTGGGTCCTCTACTTACTCCTGCACGGACGCCCCCGGCAGTCAGACATGAGCTTTAATCAATAGCTCAGTGTCTTTCAGCCCTGTTTTGGGAGTGTTTTACATATCGGCGTCTCCCAATGGTTATAGGTGTATGTTTCCCTCCCTTATAGTCTCTTGGAATCGTTAATGTGTTTACCCACATATTTATATCTCCGACCCAGCTGACCTTTAATCCCTCCGCACATGCGCGCCTTCATGGCGTGGTATTGGCGTATGGGATTTACAAATATGGCTCTTGCAGCTTCTTCCGGTCTGCAGTATTGTCCATTGCCCTTCCTATTGGGTTGGTGGCATGCCGTTTGCTATGCCTCCCTTCTCTGAAAGTGTTCACCACGTGGCGATGACGTCAGATGCCGCTGCATCTGGGATGAGTTAAAACCAGCATTTGTAGCTGCTATTTTCTGCCATTACCGTGCAGCATGAGTAGAGTTCACATTACTTCTGCTCCATCTCTGGAAGTTATCTTTGGACTGCCCTTATAGGTATGTTTTTCTATCCACCTTCAATTTGAGCTGCAGTAGTTTCTGCAGAGACCCCCTTCTTGATGGTTTATGGTTTTATATTTTATATTTTTGTTATTAAAGGTCCTCATTTGCTACTTTGACTGTGGATAAACACTGCAGTTACCCTTTGGCTGCTTTGATTTTTTTGCTGTATGGATAGGATTCAGGATTTGGATCAACATACAGAGTATATTAACATCAAATATTGATTCAACCACACATTACGTCTTAAGGTAACTTCTGTTTACCCAGTGCTATGCACAATACATTCCCTTAACAAGGGATTTAACCACTTGACCACTGGGAACTTAAACACCCTTAATAACCAGACCAATTTTCAGTTTTTGGTGCTCTCACATTTTGAATGACAATAACTCAGTCATACAACACTGTAACCAAATGAATTTTTTGTCCTTTTTTCCCCACAAATAGAGAGCTTTCTTTTGGTGGTATTTGATCACCTCTGCAGTTTTAATTTTTTTCGCTATAAATGAAAAAAGAACGAAAATTTTGTTAAAAAATGAATTTTTCTTCCTTTCTATTATAACATTTTGCAAAAAAGTAATTTTTCTTCTTCATAAATTTGGCCTAAAATGTATACTGCTACATATATTTTTTTTTTAGATATTATTTAGTCTGGGTGAAAGTTATAGGGTCTACAAGCTATGGTACCAATTACTGAAAATTGATCAATTTCATCACACCTGATGTACTGACAGCCTCTCTCATTTCTTGAGACCCTAACATGCCAGAAAAGTACAAATACCCCCCAAATGACCCCTTTTTGGAAAGAAGACATTCCAAGGTATTTAGAAAGAGGCATTGTGAGTATTTTGAAGTTGTCATTTTTTCCCACAATTCTTTGCAAAATCAAGTTTTTTTTAATTTGTATTTTTTCCCCACAAAAGTTTCATATTAGCAGGTTATTTCTCACACACAGCATATGCATACCACAAATTACACCCCGAAACACATTCTGCTATTCCTCCCGAGTATGGCGATACCACATGTGTGAGACTTTTACACAGCGTGGCCACATACAAAGGCTCAACATGCAGGGAGCACCATCAGGCGTTCTGGAACACCCAGATCAATTCTGACATTTCTCTCCTACATGGAAAAACCATAATTTATTTGCTACAAAATTACATAGAACCCCAAAACATTATATATGCTTTTTTAGCAAAGACCCTAGAGAATACAATGGCGGTCATTGCAACTTTTTATCGCGCATTGTACTGGCACAGCAATTTTTCAAACGCACTTTTTTTGGAAATAAAACAGTTTTGTGCTTTAAAAAAAACATTAAAGTTAGCCCAATGTTTTTGCATAATATGAAAGATGAAGTTACGCCGAGTAAATAGATACCCAACATGTCACCCTTCAAAATTGCACACGCTTATGGAATGGCACCAAACTTCGCTACTTAAAAATCCCCATAGGTGACGCTTTAAATGTTTTTACTGGTTACATCTTTTTAGTTGGAGAAGAGGTCTAGGGTCAAAATGATTGCTCTCACTCTAACGTTCGCAGCGATACCTCACATGTGTGGTTTAATAACCGTTTTCATATGTGGGCGGCACTTACGTGCACGTTCGCTTCTGTATACGAGCACTCGGGAACAGGGGCGCTTTAAAAAAAATTGTTTTATTGTTCATTTTACTTTATTTATTTTAGTTTGACACGTTTTTCCCCAAAAATAAATGTTTTGATCACTTTTATTCCTATTACAAGGAATGTAAACATCCCTTGTAATAGGAATATAGCATGACATGTCCTCTTTACAGTGAGATATGGGGTCAATAAGACCCCACATCTCACCTCTAGGCTGGGAAGCCTGGAAAAAAAAAACGATCCTGGCTTCGATCGTAGCGGTGAGTCGGAAGAAGCACCGGAGGGCAAAGGGACGTCCCCTTTTACCTCCTGTAAGAACGATCAAGAGGCAGAACAGCCACCATGATTGTTCTTATGGTGTAGAGAATCGCCGGCTGAAAAAAATGATATCTGAATGATGCCTGTAGCTGCAGGTATCATTCAGATATCCCTGCACAAATTCAAGGACGTCATATGACGCGGGCGGGAAGTGGTTAAAACGCATATTGCAAAGTATTGGTTGGGTATTGCAAAGTATTGGTTGGGTATTGCAGAGTATTGTGCCGGGGGGTATTACAGTGTATTGTGCGGGGGGTATTGCAGAGTATTGTGCGGGGGTATTGCAGAGTATTGTGCGGGGGGTATTGCAGAGTATTGTGCGGGGGTATTGCAGAGTATTGTGCGGGGGGTATTGCAGAGTATTGAGCGGGGGGCATTGCAGAGTATTGCGCAGGGGGCATTGCAGAGTATTGCGCAGGGGGCATTGCAGAGTATTGCGCAGGGGGCATTGCAGAGTATTGCGCAGGGGGCATTGCAGAGTATTGCGCAGGGGCATTGCAGAGTATTGCGCAGGGGGCATTGCAGAGTATTGCGCAGGGGGCATTGCAGAGTATTGCGCAGGGGGGCATTGCAGAGTATTGCACAGGGGGTATTGCGCAGGGAAGAAAGTATTGCAGGGGTTAATGCAGGGATGGCTGAGCAGGGATGGCTGGATGTGTGACTGCAATAGTCACAGATCCAGCCACAGCGCTGCTGACACCCGCGCTCCCCCTCTCACACTGTAGCGATCGGTACAGAGAGAGGAGGAAGGAACCGGCGTCATCAAATGACGCCGATTTGTTTACATGTGATTGCTCCATCATTGGACGGAGCGATCATCTGGTAAACACTCGCTATCAGCGGCAATTCACCGCGATCCGGACCCGGTGGTCACGCGCGGAAGCGCGATTCTGGGATCACATTATATAACGTGATCCCAGAGTTAAGCAACCGCCTTGCCACCGTTATTTGACGGCAGGTGGTGGTCAAGTGGTTAATATATATTTTACCTACTCTTCTTTTTCTTATGTGCAGGGTTTTGTGAGGCACCCCTTTATTTCAGGGGATTGTTGGTGGGGAATTTTTGTGGCGTATTGTATCGTACATTTCCTCCATATGTATATTTTAAACAAATTCAGTTCTCCTATTTTCGCTACCTGGTAAGACTTTGATCATGGTTTTCAGCTTTTGTAATTTACCACATATGCAGTAATCTATAATTACTGTATGACATTTTTTCTTGATTGATTTGTTTCCCATTAAATCATTTGTCATTGTAAATTAAAACTACACATATATGTTTTTCAAGTATTTACATGAGCGCTCATATTCTGTCTTTACTTCTAGTACATAATAAACACCATTCAATCATCTCCTGAAGAAGCTCCATCCGGGGGCGAAACATTTCGAGAGTATTAGCTCGTTATGTACCTGTTTAAAATTAAGTAGGCTCTCTGAATATGTATTGTCTCATGTTTTCATTTTACACTTTTGTAATAAATTTTTTTATTTTTTTATTGGTTTGTATTGATCGTTTATATGGCCATTCCACTACCTGACACCGTTAAAATCTCGAGGCCTGTGACCTCTTGCCCTTCTCTGTTTTATCTAATGTTAACTGGGATGTGGTGTCTGAATCTCTTTATGCTCACTCATACCCCTTTAAAAAGGGTTATAGTAAGGTTCTGTGAGGATTTCAAAAATAAACTAATGGCTGGGTTACATGATAGTATTACTTTCTTCAGCAGTCTAAACAGAGTGATATATATCAGACCCAAACTCAGGCAGGAGACTGATCAACTTCAATTGGACCCTACTGTATGACAGTGGGCTGATATTTCTTCTCTGACAGGGAAAGAATACAAATAGTTAACATAACAATACCTAGCTACTAGAGGTAAATCTGCACTATTATAATTACTTAAGAATAGATAGATGCTTATAAAAGCTAATTTTTAACCTGTTGTCTTAGAATGTGTAATTCCCAATACATGTCATAGCTGATTTAATGCTTTAAAATATTTCCCAAATTTTCGTAGTACAAAAAAGGGGTTTTATTTTATGGCCTGCGTTGGACCATATTTGGCTTATCGAGAACACAATTCATGCAACTCCCCAAGGTTGATGGCTGGATACTCTTTTCTATAGATGCTGTCATTTATTACACCCTGATGTTACAATAAGGGTGATGTAGTCATTGATAGTGAAATTTATATTTTATTTAACCTGCCCCATATGCTTTGTTTAGTTTACCATAAATAGGCCATGTACCCCTTGATGTGGTCATCTGCTGTTATTCCACATAGAGCCAAGACTGTGATGCATTGTGCATTTTGATATTAGTGTCCTGTTGGTGATATTACTGTACTTGTTGTGCTTTGGACTGGCGATTGGTTGTTATGGCCTGCCTAATCCACGTCGCTCATGTAAATTTTATCACGCATCTGCTTGATAAACAGAAGATGTTTTTGGAGACGTTTTTTTTAATGTTAGGGTCTATTCATTATACCCATATAAACCTGCCAACTTTAAAGACTCTAAAAATGTACGACCTTGACCTTGTCTAAACACGTCTTCCTGTTTGGTAGTCTGGTTACATTTTAACAGTATTCTGGCTAATCAATTCACATACAAATACAAAATGTAAAAATGTAACTAATGTCTATTTTTTATTTATGTAGTTCTTCTCTGCACTAGTAAGTGTGGGCACAGTCCTGTTGCATGGGCAGGGTTTCTATTTTTTTTTTTGCCACTGAGGGTAGCTGTAGATGTCAAATTCTCATTCTGCATGATTTTGAGGTTAATGTATACATAATGGGTTTACAAATTGAATGCCAAGTGCTCCGTTTGGAGAAAGTAAGAGTAAAGTTAAAGGAAAGTAAGTTCTTCATTTGGAGAACATTACATAACGTTGGTACTGATTAGGTGTTTAGCGTATAGTTAGTTAAACATAGATAGCCCCACATTAAATTATATTATCTAACAGTTGTGCCCACCCTGTCATTGAAATGCCTCCTCACTTTAACATTTGGACTCCATCTGAAGTGGATGGGACGCTGAATCTTCGCATGTAGCCGTGCATTTCAGGAAAACTTTTTTTAATGTATTGCTCTGCGCTGCTTTCCCACACTGTTCCAAAACGGAAACCCTGAGAAGGATGATGAAGCTGAAAGGAAAGAAATATAATTGTCATGCAAAAGTCTGATTAAACATTCCTTAAAAGTATCCTCCACATTTTTTGTCTAATGGTTTTACAAGATACATTTTTAGTCAAGTGCAATTCATTTTTTACATTATATCGTAAGACTGCAGATTACCTAATTTTTAAAACAAAAATGATACCCAGACCAAACCTCTGCTGCAAGAGCAATTAAAGTCACTGCTGGACATTAATAATGTGATATTAATATATAGCAAAGCTTGTTTACCAGTGACCTAATTAAATTGAGCCAAAAATCCAGCAAACCTGTCAGTAGCACTATATTACTAAATAGACTGTAGCATAAAAACAGACAACTAGCTAGTGCTTACACATGCCTTATGAAGTCTTCTAGAGTACTCCAGTACACGAATAGTGAAGTGTAGTAACATGCAAATGCCAAAACGTTTTTGGTAACTTTAAGAGCGTGCCTGCCTACCCCATCTACTGCACCATCTTACACTAAGGCCGTCCATTAAGGTTCACTAGAAAACCACTGGAGACAGGATGGGGCAGGCCTACTTCACACTACCAAATAATATAATAAAAATGAAAGAAGAGGTTTTATACTTACCTGCTCTGTGCAAGGATATAGGACCTCCTCTGCTTGGAGTCCCCCGCTGGCACTGTCCGCTCTATCCGCCCTGAGTGTGCCCCCATAGCAAGCCATCTCATGGGGACGTTTTAGCACAAATCTTGACCATTCGAAGACAGGCAAGCTCCCGAGCTGGGCTGTTTCATTTTTAGACACACACAGCGTGCCTCAGCCACACCCCCATCCCTCCTCACTGGATTTGATTGACAGCAGTAGAAGCCAATAGCTCCCGTGGCTATCAATCTGTATTGTTATAGCAGCCAGAGAGACCAGTGCTGCTGCAGACGGACACAGTGCTCGATTAATGTAGGACTCAGGTAAGTATTTGGGGGGGGGGGGGGGGTAAGGAACAAACATTTAGATATTTTATCTTTCCCTTAATGTAGCTAATGCATTAAGGTAAAAAAAAAAAAAAACCTTAGAACCACTTTAAATGTTTATTTCTTTCAATAGATTTTTATTTTTTTAAATAAAGGATACAGGTATAGTATGACCAAAGGCTGAGACTACATCGTCATAACATTTAACAAACAGGGCATAATGACAGTAACAATGACTCAATTGATTTCAAATTGCCCAACTGTGGGCTCATTAAAGGAATCCAACGAGCTTGATAACAGGGAAAAGGGTGGAAAATAAGTGAATATGGTGGTCTTTCACTCGGGGGAATCCTGCCTGTCCCGGACACCCCTAATGGGATCATTCTGTGTCCCGGCCAGGTGCCCCCCAATCCGCCTCCTCCTATAAAAGTATTTGAAAGAAAATTAGTGGGTTCGAATTTGGCTTCATTGAACCTCTAGCTCTAGCTCGTACTCACGAAAATAAGATAGGCCTATAGTGTTGCCAAATTGCCCATATGAAAAACCCGGACAAAGAACATTACCATCTAGTCATACAACTATCTTAAAAGAATAGGAGGAAGAAAAGAGAAAGAGAAAAGTGGGGAAAGAAAAAAGGAAAGGAAGGGAAGCATGTGCCTAACTAGTGCTGGAGGATGCAGGTTGCGCGGGGTGTACCCCAGTCGCCAAAGGTACACCACAGTGGGACGCCCATGGTCCCCACATGGCTTCAAATTTCTGTTTCGTGTTTGGAAGGATGCTGGCCAGCTTTTCCTGCACCATGATCCACGAAATCTCTTGTGGTTTATTTCTGCAATGGAAACCCTGGGTTGTCTCCAAGCCCTAGCGATGGTAATTTTAGCCCCGAGGAGCATAAATCGGATCAGCTTCTGATTGGGCTTGGATATACCCGGAATCCGAGCATTTAAGAGAGCTACAGAAGCTGTCCTGGGGACCGAGCAACCAGTGACTGTATAAATGAGGTTAAAAATCCTCTTCCAGACTGGTCTGATTCTGGGACATTTCAACCAGACATGCACCATCGAACCCAGGAGTTGACAACCTCTAAAGCAGCTGGGATCTGATGATGGGTAGATGGCCGCAAGCATGGTGGGAGTCATATACCACCTCATAAGGACCTTTAAGTTTGCTTCCATCATGGAAGTATTTAAGATGCCCTGAAATGAATCAGAACAAGCTGCCTGCCTGGTCTCCAGGTCCCATCCCAGTTGGAGGTCGGCCTCCCATGCCATCATATAAGAAGACTTCTCAGTCGGGGCGGGTGAGTGAAGAGTAGATGACAGATATCCCTCCCCTTTGTCCCATGGTGCCCTCTGCCCGCACCAGAGCTCATAATCTGTGAATTTGGGAGGTAGAGGCCTATCCGTCCATAAAGTGTGTAGGAATTGTGATATCTGTTTGAATCTGAATTTTTCAGTGTCAGGGAGGTCCAATTTAGTCACACAGTGGTCTAGGGTAAGAGGGCCTTTGGTTGTGAAGTAGTGTCCTATGCGGTACAGACCCTTATCCAACCACCACCATCTGAAGGCCTTCCTGTCCATTCCAGGTGGGAAATCCGGATTTTGGAATACACTGGCTAGAGGTTGCCCCTTCGAAACCAGGGCTGGAAGGTGACGAATTCTATCCCAAAGGGCGTAAGATTGAGAAACGGAGGGGGACAAAATGGGTGGTCTTCTCTTTTGGGGGCACCAGAGTAAGCATTCTAGGGAGAACTGGGGGACAGCTTGCTTCTCTATGTGGACCCAGTCTGGTTTATCAAGTTTGGAGTAAACTATGGATAGTTGAGCCAGTCTGGCAGCTAAGAAGTACTTATATAGATGCGGTAATCCTAGTCCTCCTCTTTTCCTATGGTTATATAGAGTGTTTTGGGGGATTCTGTAACCTAACTTCTTGCCCCAGATGAATTTGAGTATTTTGCTTTGTAAAGTCTGCACCTGGTCTTTTCTGATGGGAATGGGAAGGGAGCGGAATAGATATAAAATTCTAGGAAGCAAAGTCATCTTTATAGAGTTAATTCTGCCCAGCCAGGAAAGATCATATTTGGCCCAGTTATTCATGTCTGCTGTAAGTTTTCGGTATAGGGGAGGATAGTTATTTGTGTAAAGAATTCCCTAGATATTTGATGGATGAGGGACACACCATTCAAATTTGAATGACTGTTGGAGGAGGGATACTGTGGAAGGTGGAAGGGATACGTTCAAGGCTTGTGATTTGACATAATTGACTTGGAGTCCTGAGATTTTAGAGAATTCCGAAATTACCTTGCAGAGGTTTGGTAGGCAAGTAATGGGAGAGGTTAGAAATAGTAGCAAGTCATCGGCAAAGAGCCCACATTTATGAGTTTGATCTCCGCATGAAACACCTTGAATGTCAGGGTTCTGTCGAATGGCTATCGCCAGGGTTTCAATTGCCATTGCGAAAATGATAGGGGAGAGGGGGCATCCCTGTCTGGTACCCCTATCTATGTCTATTGGAGAAGAGTAGTACTCTTGGATTCGAATTTGGGCTTTTGGTTTAGAATAGAGAGCTTGTATTACCCCCCATAAATCTCAGACCTAAGCCCCATCGTTATAGTAGGGGAGAAGATATTGCCAGGACACAGAATTAAAGGCCTTCTGCAGATCAAGAGCTAGGAGAAAGACTTTTTGTTTCGGACCTCCGTCCCAGTTGGATTGCAAAATTGAGACAATGTCCACTGCCCTTCTCACTTGATCTGGGCCTTGTCGACCTGGAATAAATCCGACTTGGTCCTTGTGAATATATTTATCAATGAAAAGGAGATGCGGAGAGCTAGAATTTTTGTAAGAATTTTTAAGTCATTATTTATCAGGGATATGGGGCGGTAGTTACAGACTTCTTCTTCTGGGTCTTTATCTTTATTTTGGTTTGGAATAACCGTAATGTATGCAGTATTAAGTTGTGTACCCAAAGGGGTGCCTTGAGTCTTGAAATTAAAAAAGTTTGTCATATGTGGGACTAGGGTATCTCTGCAAATGCCTTATAATAGGGGACCGACAGGCCATCTGGGCCTGGGGCTGAACCCTTTCGGAGGCCCTTGATTACTGTCGCCACCTCTTCAACCGAAAAGGGTGCTTCCAGCCTGTCTCTATGTTCTTATCTACGTTTAAGGATGGGATGGGTAGGCTGTCCAGAAAATTGTCAATCGAGTCCCTGGGAAGCTGTGGAGGGGCACTATACAGGTCGGAATAGAATGTTTTAAATGCCTCCAGGATCTTTTTAGGGTTGGCCGTAGGTTCTTGACCTGCTAAGCGTATCTTGGGCAAGGAGTGAAACCTTGTTTTAGGGGACAATTTGGTTGCTAACATCTGACCTATTTTTTCCTTTTTGGGTGTAAAACTTATTGCCACTCCACGCGGAGAGATCTCTCTGCTTTCGTTGTGAGAGCTAAATTAAGTTCTAGTCTCAGCTTGTCAATATTCTCTAGTAAGGCTAAAGACGGTTTTTGGGTTTTTGTGTTGTGCCCTTAGGGTCCTATAAGACTTCTCCAGTTGTACAATTTCTGCTTCGTGTTCTCTTTTGATTCGCGTGGAGATCTGAATAATCTTACCTCTAATACAGGCTTTATGGGCTGCCCATAGGGTCTCCGCAGAGATATCCTCAACATTGTTAATTGTGAAATATTCTTGAAGGGCTTTATTGATTTCCGTTGTTGTGGTTGGATAGGAGAGAATGAACTTGTTTAGCTGCCAATGTCCGTTCCTTGCCATACCGGCTATAATGCGGATGGACATGATGACCATAGAATGGTCAGATAGGACTGTGTCTCTGATTTGGGCCTTGATCACTGCCGGAAGTACAAATGAAGGAATTAAAATATGATCGATCCTGGCATAGGTATTATACGGGTGAGAGTAATGAGTATAGTCTTCTCTTTGAAGGATTAGACTCCCGCCAGACATCCGTCAACCCCCTGTCATGGAGTAGTTTGGCAATTTTCAGGCTGACCCTAGTGGGTCTAGTAAGTTGGGCAGACGGAGGTCTGGATTTGTCCAAACCCTGGTCGAAAGCCACATTGAAATCCCCCCCCCCCCCAAATGACTGTTTCCATGAATGGTTAAGAGTGGGTTAAAGTATCCAAGATTAGTTGGAAAAACTTGTCTTGCCCTTTGTTGGGAGAATAGTATGAGACCAGGGAGTATAGATGTCCCTCAATTTTACCCTTAACCAATATAAACCGTCCCTCCGGGTCTTTGAAGTCAGAGAGATACTCAAAGTTACTGGATTTGACGAAGAAGATTGCGACCCCCCTTGGTCTTGTTCTCGGCATTAGCCAAGTAGAAGAGGGGAAAATGAGAGTGGACAAATTTGGGACTGTACCGCCCAGGGAAGTGGGTCTCTTGGATCTTGAGAATGTCAAGTCTGAGTGTTTTGTAACTATCAAGGATCTTTCGCCTTTTGACAGGGGAGTTCAGGCCTTGAACATTGTGTGTGGCTATGTTGAGGGAGCTCTGTACGTGATCAGCCATGGGGATCCAAAAAGTAACTATGTCTGTCTCTACCTCCACTCACCCTTAGACGTCTTCTGTCCCCCCAACCTTGCCATTTGTCAGGATGGACGTCCGGCAGCCTGGTGGACACTCCTCGTTCGTAGGTACCGCAGCAAGCTGAAAAATAATAAAAGTTAGGCACATGTGGGAAAGATGAGGAACAGAAAAGGGAAAAAACAGATTTGAAAGAGAGAAAGAGATGATATAAAGGTCTCTCACCAATCCAACTAAAGAAGAAGAGAAAAAATAAGAAAAAATATATTCTCGGGGAGGGGAGATGCCCCTCGAGAACTTCTACCAAGGTAGTTTAAAAAGAGCTTGCTCCAAGAGAGAACAAGCGACCTCGCCCCCAGAAACCTTCTGGAGTCTGAGGGAGAGGTGGAGGTACATGGGGCCCACCCCAGCCAGGGCGCCCCTGAAAAGATGATTACACAGCGTTTTTCAAAACCGAAACTGGAAGGGATTGAGTAAATCTAAACCCAGTTCGGCGGTCGGATCTAGGTCCGATCCGGAAGTCCCCCCGTCCTCCTCCCTGAGGGAACCGAGGAGGGAGGGACCTCAGATGCAAAGTGGGGACATCCCCCTGCAAAAAAAATAAAAAAACAGATCTTTTTAGGAGGAGGAATACTGTTGAAATATCTATTGTCCAAAAAGCTGTTACGCTGATCAGAGAAAGTCTAATTCTCAGGCATAGGACCGACCAAGAACCTCAAAAGTTCAAGGAGTATATGACCAATGTGTCAGCCGAGTCTGGGGGGTCCGCGCTTTCTTGGACCTCGACCTGGTCCAGAGTAGGGATTTAGGACTGGTGGGGGTCGGTCTCCTTGGAAGTGTTTGGGATACTATGAGAAGTGTCCATGGCGGGTTCCTGCTAGATGAGCTTAAGGCGCATTAGTAATCTTTCTCCATCAGGAAAGGTTGAGAAGGAGTAGTTTTTCCTTTATTCTCCGAGAACTTGACCGCAAAGGGGAATTTCCATTTTATATTTTATATCCTTTTGGACCAGGACTAGGAGTAGCGGCTTTAATGACCATCTTCGCTGCATTGTGGAGGGAGAAAGGTCTGCATATATTTGGACAGGATGACCTTGGCACAGAACGTGCTAGTCTCATGACTTCATCCTTTACTGCATAAAAGTGGGGTTTGGCGATGATGTCCCGCGGTGAGCCGTCCTTTCTGGGTGGCCCCAGGGCTCTGTGGGCTCTGTCAAGCTCTAGGCGGTGTCTTGAGGAATGTTTGGGATCAAGTTCTGGATTATATTTTGTACCGCTGCTGGAATGTCAGTGATGGATTCGGGCAGACCTCTGATCCGGAAATTGTATCTCCTGGTTCTGTTCTCCAACTCGTCGATCCTGGAAAGGGCCACATCCAATTGCTCCTGTACTGTATGGATATGTTCTGAGTTCTGGTCTGTGGCTGCCACCGTTTGATCAAGCTTGTCGTCTATCGCTTCAATTCTGGTGCCCAAATTCTGAAAATCTGCTTTTAAATCTCGTGTTATTTTGGTAGCAGTCTGAGCGAGTCCCCTATCCAGGAGTTCAGCCAGTGCCTGATATAAGTCAGTCACTGAGAATGCAGATGCTGCCCGTCAGGGTGCTGACAGAGAATTGAGTAGCCTGGCTCCCTATGTTAGGTCCTATGAGGGGTAGTGCAGAGCCCTCCCTGTTAATGCCCTCCATATTACTGCCTTCCAGGGGTTCTGTGGGAGTTGTTGAGGGGGACATGTCCTGCTGGTAACTTACTTGGACCAGTGGGGTAAAAGGCAGGGGTACCATATTTGGAAAAATCCTTCCCTCAGGCATCTCTTCAGCTCCGTTCTTGTGAGGTGCTGCAGCGGCGGCCATCTTGGATTTTTGCCGTTTTTCCAAATGAATAAAAAGCGGCTTTAAAGTGTCCCTTTAAAGAAATTATAATGATAGGGGGGTGCCCTGATGTCTGGGGGTGCCGTGTATGGTGAAAGCTCCCCTTCCAGCCCGTTTCTGGCTGACTTATGGGCGCCGCTGGTCTGGGGTGATGAGGAGCTCCCGGCTCAAGCAGCCATCCTCAGAGCTCCGCGCATGCGCCCAGTTATTGTCACTCTTATGATCATTGCCAATGTATTGTAACAATTGGCTGATTTTTAATTCAATCTTAATTTATTTTATCATTAAAGAGAAACAGAAAGACAGATAACGTCTCAAACAATACAGACATTAAAAGCAAGTACATCAACATCAGGCATCATGCGTGACCTAACAAAAGCATGACTAAGTTACATGAGAGAAAGTAATGAAAGCATGCGTGCATGGATCACCACAAGTCCGTTCTATTTAGTAGTGTTGCTCACGAATATTCGCATTGCGAATATTCGCTACGAATATTGCATATTCGAGTATTCGCAAATAAATCGAATATCACGGCGAATATTCGCTATTTCGAATATTCGTATTTTTCAAATTTCGCAATAAATTTCGCCAAAAAATTTGCAATCAATTTCGCATTCCCGAAATTTCGTATTCGCGAATTTCGCAATAGCGAAATTTCGCAATTTTTTTTTTTTTTTTATAAAATATCGCGAATATTCAATATTAACCACTTGCTTACTGGGCACTTATACCCCCCTCCTGCCCAGGTGATATTTTAGCTTCCGGCACTGCGTCGCTTTAACTGACAATTGCGCGGTCGTGCGACGTGGCTCCCAAACAAAATTGACGTCCTTTTTTCCCCACAAGTAGAGCTTTCTTTTGGTGTATTTGATCACCTCTGCGGTTTTTATTTTTTGCGCTATAAACAAAAAAAGAGCGACAATTTGAAAAAAAATACAATATTTTTTACTTGTTGCTATAATAAATATCCCAATTAAAAAAAAAAAAACGTTTTTTTTTTCTCAGTTTAGGGCGATGCGTATTCTTCTACATATTTTGGTAAAAAAAAAAAAAAAAAATCGCAATAAGCGTCTGGTTTGCGCAAAATTTATAGTGCCTACAAAATAGGGGACAAAATTATTTTTTATTATTTTTTTTTTTACTAGAAATGGCGGCGATCTGCGATTTTTATTGTGACTGCGACGTTATGGCGGACACATCGGACACTTTTGACACATTTTTGGCGTCATTCACATTTATACTGCGATTGGTGCTATAAATATGCACTAATTACAGTATAAATGTGACTGGCATTGAAGGGGTTAACACTAGGGGGTGAGGAAGGGGTTAAATGTATTCCCTGCATAGTGTTCTAACTGTAGGTGGAGGGGGGGTGACTGGGGAGGTGACCGATCTGTGTCTCTATGTACAAGAGACACAGATCCGTCTCCTGCTCTCCAGAGACAGGACGCTGTCTCTATGTAAAACGGCAATGAGAGATGATCTATGAGATCATCTCTCATTGGCCGCACAGATCACATCGCAAACGGCCACTCTGATTGGCCGTTCGCGACGATCTGTGATTGGCTGTGTCCAAGGGACACGGGCAACACAGTGTTTCCCTGCAGCGCGCTCTGGAGCGCGCGCCGGGAAACAGCTAGTGACAAGCCGTCAATTGACGGCTTGTTGACAATTTAGATTCGCGCTAGAGCCGTCATTCGGCTGTAGCGCGGATCTCAAGTAGTTAACGAATATTCGCAACCGCATATGTGAAATTTCGCTTTTTTTTATAAAATATACCGAATATTCGTGATATTTTATAAAAAAAAAAAAAAAAAAACGCGAAATTTCGCATTAGCGAAAATTCGCAATTTTTTTTTTTTATAAAATATCACGAATATTCGATATTAACGAATATTTGCGAATATTCTTCGAAATATTCGCGAAATATCGCGAAATCAAATATGGCGTATTCCGCTCATCACTACTATTTAGCAATCCCCGCATATATATATATATAAAAAAAAATTGTAGCCACCAACCTCACCTCAGTGAGAGGGTCTGTGTTGCACTGCATGCAGCCCATTCAATTGGCTGATTTTTATTCCCAATTTTTTTTAACAATTAACATTTTGTCTGCAAATTGCAAGAAATGCACATTAGTTAATCGCATATTAGCCTGGGTATTGTAATGATTCCTGTCACTATTAAACATACCTCTAATAACTGCAATATTTTAAGCACACTAAGCATGCTACAGTTAGCACCTCTGAATTATTATAATCCCAAAATGTACCACTGTCAACCTCTCTCCATAAGCTCATATGTATGAACATATCCCTACCAAGTAGTACCACTCCCTAGTATAGAGGGTATTTAGGACTTGGGGATGGGGATGTTTCAATAGCTCTACCTGCCCTTGTGCCAGAAGCTGTAATGTAGTGTAGGGTATCCACAAGAATCTTATACACATAAGCACTCAGCCGGTTTGCTCTAGAATAGTAAATGCTTGGATGTGTACTGAGGAGTGCCTTGTGCAAAATGTCTTTCATTTAAAGGTATTTTTGAAAAGCTTTAAAAAATATCCAAATTTTGGGGAAAATATTTTATTTGGGGGCTCGTCCGGGATATGGCCTGCGGTAACCTGCTTGGCCGTTGCTCCTAGCAACTGTAGTGCTTCGCTACCAGGACCACCGTGGGGGTTAAAACCGGGGGACAGAGTTATGTGCCAGAGTTATGTGCCCTGCCCTGCTCTGCTCTGCCTAGCAACATGACAGGGATCTACTGCTCCCTGTCATTGGGAGCAGTAATCTCTGTCATGTCCTAGATAGCCCACCCCCCCCCACAGTTAGAACACGCTGAAGGATTTTTTTTTTCTTGTGCGTGAACTCAAGAGAGGAGCCGACTGCAGGAGTTGGGAGTAGGCAGGCCCTCCCCCCAGAGGCAATCTGCCATCCTCACCCCACCCTACCTGCTCCGCTTGGGAGCCCAACGGGGCAGAGGGACTCCCCCTATTAGGAAGTGAGGGGGCCTAGCCCGCTCAGCCAGCCCCATAGGTCCTTTGCCTCTCTTTTTTAGGAGACCGCATGGCCAAAGTGTGTGTGTGTTAAACCAATTTTGTGTGCGTGCAAGTGTGGTGGTTTTTGTGGGGGGGGGGGGGTGGGCACAGGCTTACCTTGCATAGCACATCCCACCAGGAGCCGGGCTGAGACCACCAAACTCAATTCACATGTAGCCGAGACCAGGATCCAAACCCTTGGCTGCAGAGGTGAATGGCTTATCAGAGCAGTGCCAATCACGTTGATCCACCACAGCTCCCTGAAGGAACACATTTAACCCCTTGATCGCCCCCTAGTGTTTAACCCCTTTTCTGCCAGTGACATTTTTACAGTATCAAAAGTGTCCGGTGTCTGCCGCAA
Organism: Rana kukunoris; assembly: GCA_029574335.1. Classification (NCBI taxonomy): domain Eukaryota; kingdom Metazoa; phylum Chordata; class Amphibia; order Anura; family Ranidae; genus Rana; species Rana kukunoris. Next base: position 211,892 of record JAJQKJ010000558.1, read on the forward strand.
TGTCAGTCACAATAAAAAAAAGGAAATCGTCACTATTACTAATAAAAAAAAAAGAATTAGAATAAAAATTCCATAAATCTATCCCCTATTTTGTAGACACTATAACTTTTGCGCAAACCAATCAGTATGCACTTATTGTGATTTTTATTTTATTTTTATTAAAGAATAGCAAAAATTATAGTAAAAAATATTGCGTTTTTTTTAAAAAACAATTCACTTTTTTCTTGTCTCTAGTGCAAAAAATAAAAACCGCAGAGGTGATCAAATACCACCAAAAGAAAGCTCTATTTATGGGGGGAAAAAGGACATCAATTTTGTTTGGCTACAACATAGCACGACCACGTAATGTCAGTTAAAGCAACGCAGTGCCGTATCGCAAAAAAATGCTCTGGTCAGAAAGGGGGTAAATGCTTCCAGGGCTAAAGTGGTAAAGGACCTAATTATGCTAAAAAAAAATTGTGTGTTACTGGCTTTGCTGTTGCTCTTGGCAACCAAGGTAAATGTTTGCTACGATCTGCTTCCAGTTGCTCGGGCACAGTCGGTGCCAAGCAGCCTTTTCTGACAAGTTCTGCATGCATCAGTGTGCATATACTAATCACCAGCATACTGTTTGTGCCTGCAAGTTTCAAGTCGGCCAAGACAGGGTTACAGCAGCACACGTGTGAACAGGTCTGCCCAACAGAGTTGCGGGCGCTAGCCAGTCTAGAAGCTTGGTGGTGAAGCCACGCCCCGGAGGAGACTCCAGCGTGCCCTGCTTGCAGATAGAGGAGCAAGACCCTATATGCCACTAATATCCCAGTTAATTGCATTATTTTGGAGAGGGTGATAGGGTTGTAGATCAAGCATTCTGAATATTCATTCTTATCTGGGACCAGTTTGAACTGGCTTGATGCCAGTTAAATCTGACTTGATTCAATTAAGTTCTTATGAGGCATTCGTTTAAAGCGTGTGCATTCTGCCGCTTTGAAAAAGCACAGCATGCAAAATTCCCCTATCCAATATTCAGTATTATTTGCGATTTGTAACAGACGATCATGTACCTTTAAGGAGTAATTGCAGTTCATTTTCCACTTGAATTTGTTTAGTCCCTCGGTTCCCTCCTGCTGCTTACATGCCATTTAGACATTTCCTCCACAATAAAGCAGATGGATGTTTAGTATCGTAAGTGTACAGTAGCATTATGTTGGAATATTTAATGGTCTACTTTGATACATACAGCACATTTTCCTGTATAATCTTGTTGTGCATGGGCAGGAATGGAATTTCTTTACCACTTATCTTATTCCTAATGTCAGCCCATTTATATGTATGAGCTTGTTAGTAGTACATATTAGTAGGAGGACTCTGGAGGGTAGAAATAACACCTTATCTGAAATCATTACTATATGAAATGGAAAGGTTACGATTTGTCAGGGTTTAACTCATCCCTCCTATTAGATCATCATTTCTATTATGGCTGCAGAAACCAAGATATGTCCTTTCTCCAAAAGCAGCAATCTACACCTCTCTAGAATTACATAAAGGGGAACTCTGGCCAACACTTTTTCTAAATTTGGATTGAGACAGGGACAGCCCTACTATGGGTCCCAGTGGGTCCATTGGACCCAGGCAGCACTTTGAGAAGGGCAGCAAATTGAACCACGGTCACCTCTCCTTCTCTTCTACTTACCCGGCAAATTGACAACTAAAGACTCGTACACACGATCGGATTTTTATTGGACAAAGCGTAGGACTGTTGTCCGAAGTGCATTGGCCATGAACTTGTCTTGTATACAAACGGAAAATAATTGTCGGCCAACAAACGGGAAACTTTGTGTTTTTTCAGCTCTTTAGCATGTTGAAGTTACCCTTGCTTGGTCTAGAGATGCACCAGAACACTTTGCAATAAGAAAAAGAGGGGAGGGTGGGAATGGGGGAAGAGTTGCTGAAGCTACAAGCGCCCAGAGGCGATTCAGTTTGCATGTGCCGCGCTATATAAGTTTTTCATTCATTCATAGACCCAACACATACCCGCCCAGTTGGAGTGTGGACTATCTCGGTACAAAATAGGTCAGGGTAAACAATATGATAAATAATGAATAATTTTTAAAATAAAATTGTTGCATTAAAAACAATAGTGTACATCAAAAGATTGGTCGATTCTCAACTAGTTTCGCGGGGTGTCCGCTTCTTCAGGAGAACCAATCTGAAGGACAATAATGCAATGAAAAGTAAAATACAGATAATACAGTTCAGCAGTAAATTAAAAATTAAAATAGACATAGAGGTTTTACCCAAGGTGTAACGAAGCAGGCGCGGTGCCAGGTCTGCCCAATAGGTGGTCCCCCGCGGCGAAACGTGGGGATAGTGTGTGGATCTCTAAAAAATTGCATACACTCAATTAGGGAAGGAGGCCCAGGACATGAATAGGGTTGGGGGTGGGTCAGGGGAGGGGGGGTAGGGAAGTGGGGAAGGAGGGAGGGGGGAGGGGAATGGGGGGGGAAAAGGAGGGGGGAGGGCAGACAGAGGAGAGGAAGAGGGGGGAGTGAGAGAGAGAAAGGATGGATGGAAAGAGGAGGGGGGAGGGGGAAAGGGAAAGCAGGAGGGAAGGGAAAGGAGAGGGAGTGTGGTCAGGTTTGACCCGGGGAGTGGTCGGGGATGAAAACTCACCACAACGGTAGTATCCACGGATGCATGCGGAGCCAAGGCCAAGGTGGTGGCAAAGTATAAGTCCCGATGGTGGGGGAAGCAAGTGGGCTGGCTGAGGACAGGGCAAGGGGCTGATACAGGCATATGAGTGGGGCCAAAAAGGGGACAGGGTCCAGTGTAACTGGTGAGTAACCAGTATGCTGTCACTCATGGAGGTATCCATGTAAGTGGCTAAATGCACGGTAATGCATGGACAATTATTGCTCCCATAAGGATCCCTTTTAGCCGTCGGCAACAGCCTAGCTAGGTCTCTCTCAAAAGCCAGCCTGTGTGAGATCTGCGGTGGCTCATCCAACGGGCCGGAGGTCACTAAATGAGCATCCCCAACCGGGACACGCCTAGACGTCGTCGGAACGGCAGCGTCTGACGTCACCAGTTCAGCTTTCCCACACTGCACAGATGCGGAGTCCGCAATACTGCGCAGGTGCGGCCGAACCAGGCCAGGGGCGGAGAGCCCCGAGCCCCTCTTTTTCTCATCAATACTTGGATGATGGTACCCTATTACCTTTATTATTAATTCCTAATTGAGGCCATACTCACATTTTTTTCACACTTTGCAATAACTTATATGTCCAGACAGGCAATAAAGATTTTCTCATGCTTTAATTCCAGGCCAACATAGCCAAACATCAACTCTATGAAGAAGGACAGGTTGATGAATAAGAGATAGAGATTCTTGATGTCAGGCCTGGATAAGCACACAGCGCAACTCGGTCGCAGACAGCGCCAATTCACACACGTCACCGTCACAACGCAGGCTAGGAGGAACGTTTTTTTTTCTCTCTGACCCGGCTCTAGGCCTCTGCCACAGGCCAATGTAATCTGAATAATTTGCCAGCACCCGAACAGAGCAAATCCTCCCAGCTCTTTTCCGTGCGTCCGGCACCATGCGACAGCAAAGCGTACCCGTCTATGGCTCTAGTACCGGATCCTCCCGGCGACATTTGGGAACCCAGCCATCTACTGGGGTCCCCCTCAGATTCGTCTCTGACTGAGACTCAGCAGGGCCCGGATATTGGCCAGGTGGGCCACGCTGGCGGGGTTCCTGGGTGCGCACACTCTAAAGCAGTGCTTCTCAATTATTTTCTGTCATGCCCCCCTAGGAAGAAGAAAACATTTTGCCCCCCCCCCCCCCCGCGCGACTGTAAATAGTATCATCACAGTGGTACTGGTGGGCGCACGGTGGTACTGGTGGGCGCACGGTGGTACTGGTGGGCGCACGGTGGTACTGGTGGGCGCACGGTGGGCACAGTGGTACTGATGGGCACAGTGGTACTGGGGGGCACACATTGGTACTGTGGGGCACACTGTGGTACTGGGGGGCACACTGTGGTACTGGTGGGCACTTTGGTACTGGGGGGCACAGGTGATCACGGGCACTGATTTGTTACCTTTTTTTTTCCAAGTCGCTCAGTTCTCCGTTCTCTCTCCTCCTCACTCCTCACACGCGCTGTCTGTGTGAGGAGCAGAGAGTCGGCAATGAGAGATGATCTCATATGTTTACATATGAGATCATCTCCCATTGGCCGCACAGATCGCGCTGTAAATAGCCGCTGTGATTGGCTATTTACTGCGATCTGTGTTTGGCTGTGTCGGAGGCACACGGCCAGCACAGGAGTTCCCCGCTGCACGCTCGGGAGCGTGCGCTGGGGATTCAGGGCTGCGCTGCGGCCATACAAAGTCGTACGGCCATCAGCAAGTAGTTAAACGAGCCCCCCTTTATGGAGCCTCTATTTGAGAAGCACTGCTCTAAAGGTAGATGCCGCACTCCGACTTCGGGACCCCCCACAGGGAACGCCAAAAGAACCCCAAACACCTGACCTCTCTTCGAGGTATACCCCCCCCAGCATGCCCAGCGAGAGGAAATCTCCAATTGGCTGCTGGGGAAGACTCAATCCGCTGGGAATCCCTCTAGCTCCCACTGCCGGCCAAGGATGAACTTACATCCCCAGAATGCAGTCCGAGCCAGTGCACCCTCCCAAAAAAAGACAGGCCAGTAACTCAACAATTGCGATTGAAAGCAAAGTAACTCTCCCAATCAACTATTATTTTTAAAGCGCAATTCCCGTGCTAAACGTAAGGGGCGCTACAGTTGTGTTATGGTGAGCATTGCTTCTGAGCATGCATTTTTGTACACGCTTGGATAAATCCGACAACACACATTTGTTGGCGGACAATTTTTAAAGCATGCTACCCAACATTTGTCCGCAGAAAATCCGACAACAATTGTCTGATTTTCCGACAACAGCCTGTCATCACACAATTACCATCGGATAATCTGAACGTGTGTACGAGGCTTAAGATTTTTTTCCAGCAGTTGTGTGTCATGGTCGCTCCGCCTGCCCCTATACTACCCTAAGAGGAAAACACAAAGGCGCCACTCTAAGTGTAATAAGTAGTGTAACATTTTCGGATAAAAACGGCAGCAAGCTTACTCACAAACGTTGGTGAGATTAGGCATGTATCCCACCAAAGAAACGTCCCGGCTGTCACTGTATGCGGCTGTGTTGTGGAGCGGTTGGCGGCGGTGAATGCCGTTGCTTCCTCTGTCTCTGACACACTGGGAGCCGAGCTGTGACGTCAGTTCCGGATGGACGCTGGATCAGATGGATGGCAATACTTCCGGGTAATGTGGGGGAGCCAGTAGGCGACGCGTTTGCGGAGCTTGAGAAAATAGCGCATGCTCTGCAAACGCGTCGCCTACTGGCTCCCCCACATTATTCGGAAGTATTGCCATCCATCTGACCTGCCTACTGTCTCCCCCACATCACCTGGAAGTATTGTCATCCATCTGATCCAGCGTCCATCTGAAACTGACGTCACAGTTCGGCTCCCAGTGTCTCAGAGACAGAGGAAGCAACGGCATCCACCGCCGCCAACCGCTCCACAACACAGCCACATACAGTGACAGCCGGGGACGTTTCTTTGGTGATACAGTACATGCCTAATCTCACCAACGTTTGTGAGTAAGCTTGCTGCTGTTTTTATCCAATAAATGTTACACTACTTATTACACTTGTGACGCCTTTGTGTTTTCCTCTTCTGCCTTCAGATACGCTTCCAATCTTCACTAGGCTGCCTGCAAGTGTTGTATTACGAACTCAAAGGACTATATCAACAGTCTAAAGTTTTAATTGGCTCTCATGAGCTCACCTGTTTTTATTTGTTTTAGCTGCATTTCCACTGCTGCAGGTGCTAGCGCTTCCTCTCTCTTATCCCTATACTACCCTAATTCACCCCTAGCTTGTGTCTATACTACCCCAGCCTGCCCCTATACTGCCTTAGCATGTCTATATTGGATTACAAATAGACAGGCTAAGGCAGTATTGGGGCAGGCTGGGGTAGTATAGACATAGGCTAAGGGGGGTAAGGGTAGAATATTGGCAGGCAGAGCGACCATGACACACAACTGCTGGAAACAAATCTTAAGCCTCGTACACACGTTCGGATTATCCGGGAATTGTGTGATGACAGGCTGTTGTCGGAAAATCGGACAGTTGTTGTCGGATTTTCTGCGGACAAATGTTGGGTAGCATGCTTTTAAAAAGTCCGCCACAAATGTGTGTTGTTGGACTATCCAAGCGCGTGTACACACTAGTATAGTCACTACATGGATAGGCAAATGCCTTCTCATCACTCTGGATCCCAACTGGCTGTGAACTTTGTCTGTGTAGACGTCACCTCCGCGCCGTGCTGCTCCTCTCGGTATGCTGGAGGACATGTGGTTTCAAAAACTCTGAAGCGCTGGCTGGTTCTCCTGCTCGATCAGCAGGGCTGCTCACAAAGATCCCTCTGGGGCAGGCGATCCGCTCTCTGCTATAGGCTGCAGGCTCTCCCAGGCACACACACAGGCCTCTTGCTGGTTGTTGAATGGTGTCCAGAGAGAAAGAAAGCAGGCCTTGCCTGTACTTTTATCTGCTTACCCCAGCAGCTGTTCTCTGAGCTTGGCATTGTGTGTTTGTAGTTACCAGCCTAATTTAACAAAATGAGTACTTCTTCATTATCCTATATTTCCCACAATGCATAACTGTTTTTCTTAACCAGAAGGAAATATCCTGATAAAGTTTCAATGGCCACTAGATGGAGCCAAACCCTTTCTTAAAAACAATGCATTTCTCAAATGATAACTTTGGTAAGTAAACCTGTGCTACACTACCCTAGCCTGTCTATATATGGCCTTAGGATGCCCCCATACTGCCTCAGCCTGCCCTTGGAATTGAACATGATAGTATGTATATACTTTTGCATATAGACAAGGTGATGTTGCATGTAAATCTTAATTCCTGATAAATAACATTTTAGTTTTTATTATTATGTTATAAAATAATGAATGTGGGGCCTGTTGGTGGGCATGATTTTTTTTGTGGTGTGTGGGCAGTGCAATGTCTTGGATTAGCCCTGTATTGAGACATAGTGAATGGTTAGTAACAGCCATGCTGTTAGGACCTGGGCTTGAACCTGGGACGTCTGTGTGTTTTTGGTGGTGACTCTGCTTGCTAAGCCACCTGCAATGCTGGACAGCTCCTTGCATAGTTACTTAAATGGTCTTGTCTTGAATCTTGTTTGCCTTGAACCTAGAACCCTTTGCTCCCCCCATGAACTTCCTGATTTAAGCCATATCCCTGCACTTCCTGGTTGCCAGAATATTGTGTCTTCACCAGCCAATATCTTGCTCCTGTCTCTCTTGCTGCCGACCGTATCTTTGCTACCATTCGCTAATGACATTTGGCTCGTCCCCAGACTACGCTTCTCCTGAATCCCAATCTGCAACTATTTGTTACCGACTTTTGGCTCGTTCCCCGATTTCCGCTTCTGCTTGATCCCTACCTGTTATATATCTGCTTCCGGCCCCTGGCTTGCTCACCTCCAGGTGGGGCTATTCTGAGGACCGCGACCTGGCACTAACACGCAGCAAAGCCCATCTCCTCCATCAGGAGCTCTGGTGAATACTGGTTAGTGCTTAGACTCCGCTCCTCAGGTGAACCCGTGTCATCAGCCAGGGTGACCTGTGTGAATATCTGCTCTGCTGCTATAGCTACTGGCCTCTGAGCCTGACTCCAGACCGTGACACATTCCCAACCAGGGTTACTCCAGAGGCAGCTAAGGGTTCCTCAAGCTGCAGATGATTGACCTCATATCTGATGGTGCCTGCATAGTTCTTGGTTCAATGCCACTTGGCAGAGCCAGGGGTATGACTACAAGGGAGTCAATCTGGTCACCACTGTATTGGGGTTATTCTACCCACTTACTACCCTCCAAAGAAGGGGCATTTTCCTCAATGACCCTCAATAGACTAGTCTTACCAGTGGGTTCCCTCGGACCCAAAATTCATTTAAAGGGTTCTTTTGGGGTAAAGGCTGGGTTAAAACTTCTGCCAGGATTTAATTGCTGTCTGTGACCCCAGTTAAAAAATGTGTCCTCACTTATAGTCTGTCCCAACCTCTGTCACTGAACAATAGTACTGCCAGACTGACATCAGCAGGGGCGGACTGACCATTGAGAAACTCGAGCACTGCCCGAGGGCCCCATGTCACTAGGGGGCCCCATCAGGGTTTGCCAGCTCATTAAAACCAGGGACAGTATGTAAAAATCTGTGGTTTATCTTTACATCTGTCCCTGATATATCCAAAACCTACATACTTTGATGTGAAAATCCCGAGATTTTAGCTGCCCCCCGCCTCTGTACTGCCACCTGGCTTGGTGGCCATCTGTAAGCCGGGAGCCCCATAATCTTCTATTGCCCGGGGGCCCCATGAGTTGTTAGTCCGCCCCTGGACATCAGTCACCTTTTTTTATTGACCTTTTTTTTCAGAGCTACAGATCTCAGCTGTCTTATAATTTTTTAGCTCGAGGGACACTCCAGCATTGTAAACATACACTCACCATTTATTATCTGCAAATCCTGCACCCGGAGGCGGCATCGATTTGCACTTTCCCAATAGTCTCTCTTCTGGCCTCGCACCCAGCTCTCCTGGCATGCCTTATCCAGTAATTCACTGTGGTCCACTCACTAACTTTCTCCTGCTCCGAGTCCATGATGAGGATGTTCATCTGGTTACATGTTCCGACAGCTTCCCCATCCCTTCTGTTCAGGACACTCCATCTATGACCGTGTAAGGATGTAGCTCCCTCCCAGCTCTCCCGGGCTCCTCTGCTAGGTTTTGCACATCCACCCCCATGGGGGTGGGGCCTCTGCTGCTGCCTAATGCTTCAGTCAGATGGGGGCCCACACACGGTTCGAATATCTGATGAAAAAATTCTGTCTGACTTTTTTTCATCGGAAATTCTGATCGTGTGTACAAGGCAAAAGAGTAGGACTTTTGTCCGAATGGCGTTGGCCACGAACGTGTCTTGCATACAAACAGCAAAGAATTGTCGGGCATCAAACACGAAACATGTTTTTTCAGCTCTTTAGTGCCACCATTTGGGCAACTTCTGCTAATGTTGTGTTTATGGTGAGCATTGCTTCTGAGCATGCGTGTTTGTACTTTTAAAGCATGCTGTCCCACATTTGTTGGCGGAAAATCTGACAACAATTGTCCGATGGAGGATACAAACGGTTGGATTTTCCAATGACAGCCTGTCATCGCACAATTCCTGTTGGATAATCCGATCGTGTGTACGAGGCTTAAGACTGGGATACCTATAAAGTTCATCATGTGCGTGTAAAGGCAGGTGTCCTAATACTTTTGACAATATAGTGTAGAGATTGTATGTTGAATTTTTTTCAACAGGCTCCCTAAAGGGCCTTCTTCACCTTCAGGCCCATTTTGCAACCTCATCAGCTGCTATGGCTTTTGTTATGGGAATTTTGCTAAGCCTTTCTTGTCAATAGGAATGTGCTCACCCTGCAGGCAAATATCCAAATTTCACAGCTGAAAGTAGGCATTTTTAACTAAACACCAGGAGTGTTTTGGTCTCCAAGGGAGCGCTGATGTTTTCATTTCATTCACAAGGTTATTTTATTTTTTTTAATTGGATTTTATTTCAGTATATTGTTTCTATATTAATAACTAAAGAGTCTTTTGGAAAACACGGTCCACATTACAAAGCGCATTATAATTCTTAACAATGAAAAATAGAAAATCACAAGTGTTTTCAAACAATCAAGAAACTCTAGAAACCTTCAGCGGCAACAAGCAATATCCTGCTTTGTATATTTCCTCCTCTGCAATATGTACAGATTATATGGATAGAAGGAAGTGGAAATAAATATCCTTATAGAAGGCCTCTCAGTTCTATTCCAGTTATTTTGTTTTCATTTGCAATATATCTTGTATTATTTCAATGCATATATCAGGAACTGTTGCATTACAGTTGGTGGTATGTGTTATCAGTACATTTAGAAACGTTACTAGTAATAGAGATCAAAGTTTTTCAGAATTCAATAGTTAGGCTGGGTTCACACTTGTGCGGATTGAGTGCGGCTTAAACCGCATCTAATACGCAGAACATTTCTAAATACATTGTTTTCAATGAGGCTGGTTCACATATTTGCGATGCATTCGCACTGCGCATTGCCGAAAAAAACGTGTGCGGATTTTAGCCTTGCGGTGCGGCTCAGGTGCGAATTCAGGCACATTATCTTCTATGGGTACGCAGCTGATTTGCAGATGTGTTCATTTCTCTTCAGGAATTTTCTGTCATTCAGCTCATTAAACTTCTCCTCCCCCACTCTCCTCTCACCGGAACTTCTCCCAGGTCTCCAAATTCACAGCTAAAAATGGAGCTAAATCTACCAACACTTCCCTTTTATCTATCTGCAAAGATAAGAGAGCTGAAATTCACAAGTGTGAACCCAGCCTAAAAGATCAGAAAAATTTATTCTAGTTCTTTAGTGGTTATTGACATCATTCATGTCCCTCATAGGTTCTGATATAGCTAGAAGTAATTAGTCATTTGTAATGATAAAAAATTCCACCACTCATCCAATGTATTCAGTTCCAAAAAGCAATGCCAACATTAACTACTTAAGATTCACGCTATAGCCGAAAGACGGCTACAGCACAGACCTAATTTACCAGGACGTTTTCCGTTCTCGAGCGGACTGCGCGCCCCTTGCAGGGCACACACAGCATGCTCTGTGATCAGCGAGTCAATGAAACTCGGATGACCACAGATCGAGAGTAAGCGGTCGATCCTGACCCCTTACTACGTTATCAGCTGTCAGTCAATGACAGCTGATTATGTGATGTAAACAGAGCCGGTAATCGGCTATTTTTTTCCTCCTCACGATGATAGCCGATCACTGGCGGCTGTCACAGGGACATCAGTCCTATGAAGGAGAGCAGCCACCTGCTCATCTGTGCCACCTGCCAGTGCAATAACAGTGCTGCCTACCAGTGCCCACCAGCGGCACCTATCAGTACCCACAGTTCCACCCATCAGTGCCACCTATCGTGTCACCTACCAGTGATGCTCATCAGCATGGGCGTCTGCTCCATAGGGCAAGGGGGTCGTTTGCCCCCCCTGGAATCGCCTGGGGCCGATTTAAGCGGTGACTGCACGCTCCCCCCCCCCTCTAGTTGTCCCTTATTTACAGTGCCTGCCCTCTTCTGGAATCAAATTCATTTGTCCCTCATTTTAAAAGGTTCCTCTTTTAGACCTGAAATAAATATACTGTCAATATAGTGTAGTGTAAGGGGTCCAGTGATGCAGGGTGCTGTGTAATGTAAAGGGGTCCATGATGCAGAGGGCTGTGTAATGTAAAGGGGTCCAGAGCTGTGGGGTGCTTGTAATGTAAAGGGGTCCAGAGGTGCAGGGTGCTGTGTAATGTAAAGGGGTCCAGAGGT